>JBCJKH010021202.1:6076-25029 GCA_039877255.1 Loriculus beryllinus | reverse complement strand
TCCCTGGCAGTGTTCAAGGCCAGGTTGGACAGAGCCTTGGGTGCCATGGTTTAGTGTGAGGTGTCCCTGCCCATGGCCGGGGGGTTGGAACTGGATGATCTTAAGGTCTTTTCCAACCAAACCATTCTGTGATTCTATGATACAGTGCTAGTACCAGCTAACTGAGAATTAATAGATGAAATACAGGAGCCCTAAGAGACTAGCAAGTGCCAGCAGTAGTAGGAAACCTATGGAGACTGATGTTATATACAGAATCAGCTCTCTTACCTTTTAAAGTAATGGCAATTAGGGAGCCAGGGATCCCTAACACCCAAAAGATTCAGGGTGTTAATCACCCACTACAAGTTACCAGGTAGGAGATAAATGCTGAAAGCCGAGTGCACTTCAGACAAATACGGTGATTCCATAATCCAGAGATTACTACAGATTACAGGAACTGCAAACAAAGCTGCTGCCATTTCAGCCTGGGCTCACTTCAACAGCATCAATTCCTCCCTGGAAGACATGCCAGAGGATGTGGAATCTCCCTCTGCTTCACTGAGGCAGTGAGTGGCAGTACTTCAGTGAGCTTGGATCAAGCAAAGACTCAAAAATGCCCACACCTCCCAGTCCAGAATCCCTATCCACAAACACATCAGTGGACCTGGGCACACACCTTGAGCCCAACGCAGCAGCTTCATTCCTCAGAAGCAGTTTCCCATCAGCTCCATCACACTGAAAATCAGAAGTCTTGTTGCTGCTAGGAATTAAATCTATTCTACACGGCTCTGTAGCCAGGGGATTCAGAATAGAGATTGAGCCATGCCACAGGAAAGAGGAGACCCTAACAAAACCCACAGACCTTGTGTATTCGTCTGCTCAAAGACACCAACCCCAGCCTCCCTGCAGTAAATGTCATCCTGTACCAGACAATCAAATACATTTATCTTATTCTAACACTAACACACTAATGTGTTTCCATGCCAAAGTGCTGAAATAAAGCAGACCTTTTAATAGGATCTACAAACTTCATAAGCTAAATAATGTAGAGTTTTGGCTTCACTTAACACAAATAAAGCTCCCTAATGTGACTGCACACAACATTAGATCACTCCCTCTCACCAGCTTCCACTCGGGTTTTTTCTGCTGACAATATTTCTGAGCTTAAACAAACAAACATCTTCTCAAAGTACAGTCAAATATTTGTACAGCTGACAGAGTTCTTCCCTCCCTCAGCACGAAACCCAACAGGGAAAACAAATACGCAGTTAGGATACAGAAAGAAAGCGCATCAACTGTCACCTGTGTAAGGTGAGGAGCACCAGCAGCCAACAGAATCCCCACGCACACTAAACTACACAAACAGATCTGCAAAGCAGCCCGCGTTCAAGCAATTTGTGTTCCAATCCCTGCAATAACAAAGAGAAGTTTAGCATCGGAGTTTATCTCCTCTTACTAATGGGAAACCTGTAAACTCAGGGTAAGGCAAACAGAAAGCACTCACCAAAGCTGGTTTTCTGACTGGGTAACTTCAGCAGTGCTGGAAAATAAAGACCAGGCTAACAGCAGGTGGGGGGGGGGCTCACACTGTAGGGTACTGTAGGCTCAGATGAAAGGCAAATAGGGAACAACAGCCTGACAAAATACACATTTAATACATTCAAAGCAATGAAATGAGCAGGAAAACTCTTTCTAAAGCAGTTTAGAGGGTTGATCAAATTTACTGAAGGGAAGAAATGGTCATGAGGATGGGGAATGCTGCCAGAACATTCTTTGAGACCACATACGATCAGACAGTGCTGATGGAATATTTATTAGCAACCCAGATCCAAACAGCAGCAGCCGCTGAGCAGCAACAGGTTTGCCTCAAGTGCACATCACAGGGGCTGTGGAATAGGATGAAGACCACAAAGGTTGTGAGGATCAGCTGGAAAACCAATGTACAGTATTTCATCCTGAGAGAAGTCAATATTTATGCTGCCCAAGGAATTCCTTTTCATTTCAGAAGTGTCAGGGAAGCTGAACAATGCTGAGACACACAAACACAAACAGAGAAGCAGTGGGAATGCAGCAGGGTATTTATTGCTACCAGCTTCTCACTGTAAATAATCTCCTGCCAGGCTCAATACTTGAAAGCAACTTCTTGAACAATATCCAACCATCATCTCTCTTTTGGTGTGGGATGAGGAAACATCCGTTAGTCCACTCCATAAAAATGGGAATATTTTAATGCTCACATTTCTGGTGAGCTTTGAAAAAGGCCTTCAGGGGTGGCCAATGATTTTATTATGGGAAAAAAAAAGTTCCCCTATGAACTGAAGTCCCAGACACCTTCTTCATCAGCTTAATCCTCACATGCGAGCACAGGACGCAATTTACCTACAGTAATAACACTCTGAATAACAGAGAACACAGAATAACACAGCAGGGAAACTTGGGCTGAAGCAAAGACTTTCATCTAATGGAACCAAAGGTAAAGGAAATTGGTTTTCACTATTACAGCTTTTCTTTAAAAGGTAACTTTTGGGCTTCAACAAGAGGGTTTTTCTTAAATCCAAGGTTTTGTGCTTTGTCTGCCGAGAAAATGACTTGGGCTGCCCTTGGCAGGCAGAAGATGCTAAATAATAAACTCACCAGGAGACAGGGCTCTTCTGACTGCAAAGTGTATTTCAAAGTCTAACGCTGTTTTGGCAATTCAGACTTTTAAGCAGCACAATCTGTATTTTTCATCTGTTTGTGAATAATCCACACACATTTTCATTGAAGAAAGTGGAAGTTTAGGAAAAATAATAAGGTCAAAAAAAACCATCATAAACCAACTCATGTTTGATCATTTTCCTGGACTGCTCAGCTCGACTTGCTCCTATGGATTCTGTAATTCATAGTAAGCAACAGTAAAGACAGTCAGATGAAGATGTAAAAGCAATCCAGAGATGATGGAGTCACAGAAATCTAAAAAAACCAACAGAAACCCAAAGGGGACATTCATAATTATTATTACACAAGGCAGCATGCGCTGAACCCCATGCAAAACCCAGGAAGTCTTACTGTGGGAAAGCCAAGGGCTTAGGAATATGGGAAATGGAGATACTCTTCTTGCACCTACCTGTGCCTCTCACAGGTGAGACTGAGCTACTGAGAAGGAAGAACTGCTGTTAGGTGGTAAAGCAGAAACACAAACCCAACAGGGTTCAGCAGCTTTCCTTTCAAAGTATTCTGCCCTGCTAAACCTGAACTGTTCACGGTTCTGAGGCATCACATAAACCCAACCCTTGCATTCGTGCAGCTGATGTTCAAGAAGTCAGGAGGAGAAACACCAGCCTATTTGGCTCTTTCATTTACATTCTGATACTGCTTTCCTAGCACCTATTAGACGAACACGGGAAGTGATCAGCAAGGTACACTGAGTATTCTGCATCTCTAAACCTGTTCTGAATACAATTTAAATCTAAAAAAGGGATTATACCATAAAATGGTTTTTACAAATAGACACTCCAAAAATTACAGGCAATGACAGCCTCTTAAACACCCCAATCCCCAGGCAGCTTTAAACCTCCTCTGACATGGGAAGCAAAACAGCTTTTAAAATGGTTTCATTTTTCAAATCACAGATCTTTAAAGGGTAGAGTCTGGGAGAGGCACAGCATTCACATCAGACAGGGCTTGGCGTACAGCTTCCCCTACTAAATGACAGCAGTAGATATTGGGAATAATTGGGTGTCCTGGGGATTTTTTTCCTGCAGCAAGTTCTTTTCACGTCATATGTATTAGATATATGTTTATAAATACACATACAACTACATATTTAATATATATGTATTAAAGGACCAATATACATCACTACAGTACATGGAAATTATTCCCTCTTATGTTAATAAAAATCAAAGTCTTCCAGGCTTTAATAATAGGGAAAACCCTGTGTCACCCTATATGAGGTTAAGATTAGGGTGTGAACATGCCCACTGCACAGCTAAGTAGGAAAAAAGCTGAAGCTCCTGCAGATGTTAGACTTTCCCTCAATAATCTTTTTCCTTCTGGGTACCATGATACAAACAAAGCAGTGTTATTTCAGTGTCTTGGCTTTTTATCAATCTAGTTAATACCTATTCATTTCCTTTTCTCTTTCTGACCTTTTTGAACAGCAGTTACACCAATAAATTCACTGTAGAAGCCAGAAGCGAGCTGGCCCATTGGAGGCTGAAGTGCTACATCTGCTTCGTGGAGAATTTTTATTTGACCCCAGGAATGCTGGTTGCTCAAGCAGACTAAACACATTTGATTCATTTCTGTGCATTAGGACTGGGGTGTGCAACTCTAAGCCAGGCTGGCAAGGTTTAAGTGTAGTTCCCACACAGCATTACACAGCCATGGTCACATTAGCCTTTCCTTCTCCACCCTACCCCAGCCTGCCAGGAATAAAGTCTGAGTATCTCTAAAGTAAAAAGAACAAATTCTGATTATCAGTGACTTCAGATTCCTTCAAAAGAAAGGGCTGGTGCTAAAGCAGAATTATTGAGGTCTAGTATTCAACAGCCATAGTGAATTTTCATCTGGGATGAAGCCTTATGCTGTTGTTTTGTTATTAACAGGCTTCTTGACTCTGTTCCAACCCTGACAGTTATAAGAATACATAAACCCACCTGATATCAGTGTCTACAGCAACACCGTCACAGATAAAGCCAGCAACAATCTGCTTGCCTAGAGACAAAGCTTATTCTCTTCTCCAGATTGCAGTAACTTTTATGCCACCTGGTTTAGATAAACTGCTGAAGCTCTGCCTGTTCCATCATTTGCACAGCTGCTCCCTGCAGATGAAGGGACCAGGCCAGGAATAGTTAATAACTTTCCTAAATGGAAACACTGTTGAATCATTCCTTTTCCTCACAACAGATTGTGTGAAGCCTTCGAGGTGCTCAAGCCTAACCAACCTTTTAACTAGAAATAGTAATCCTCATTGAGATTTTCCTGTCCTGGCTCTAGTTTCTCTTAGAAGTGTCCATGTGGCTTCTAGCCAAAGCTATAAAAGGCATTTATTAAACCCAAGCTTTGTGAGACAGGGGAAGAGGTGGGTGGAAAATTTAAGCCAACCACCAAAATCTAATGGTTTTTACCTAACAACGGGGTCCTCTCCTTTCCCTAATTCAGAAACATCATTTGTTCTCCCCACATCTTTCCATTCCAGCCTTGGACTTGAACACTGATTCTTTACATCAAAAAAAATGGTCTCTATTGGCTGCATCTGCTTTGGTTCTCCTTCCAGCTCCGCAGACATGCCTCCAGTGCCTCAGAGAAGATGCTTGCTTCCTATCTACTGTATTAGCAGACCAAAGTGAACAATTATTCATATACATTTATTCACCATATAAATCATTAGGTGCAAAATAAAAAGACACTTGCAGACTGGTAGTACTAACACATGACTGCCAGAAATGGGTAAATGTTACAAATGCAGCTGGTAAAGCCTCAAGGCAAAAGAGGTTTAAATGAGCTTGATTTATTTTGTAAATCCTTAAACAGATTGAACATCGAATTTGTTGTAGGGTTACAAATTCTGCTTCACTTTTTAACTTCAATTTTAGCCAAGTGAAAACAGACCCAAACCGGAGGAAGAATTGTGAATCTAGCAAACAAATGCAATCTTTCTAGATAGCCAAAACATATGAAAAAAGAAGCTAAGTAAAGAAACATTAGGCCATAAAGATGCTACCTTTATAATTCCCAATTCAAAGGTGGCAGATTTGGTTGCAACCACCCTCTCTCTCCATGGTTCTGTTGTATTTAGCAGGGGGGAGAAAAAAAACCAAACCAAACCAAACAGCAAAAAGCCCACAATTTGAAAGTTCCATCCTTCAATTCATATATGAAAGAAGATAAAATACCGCAACTCTTCCCAAAAAGCAATCCCCATCCAGTTGTCCAGTCCCTCTCCTCCCATTTGATCCCAGCCAGTTCCTCAGTCTAGTTCAACAGATGATTGAACTATTTTTGCTAACACAAATCAACGAGGGACAGAACCTTCTCTTTCCTATCTGTGACTCAGACCACCCTGGTGAGAGGGATCCCAGCCAAACCTACAGGCAGTATACTCCAGGAGAAGCTGGCTCGGATGGGGAACACCTCACAACTGAGTGCTGTTAATGTCAGCAGTTAATGGGATTTCAGGAAGTAGGTCTGAAATTTGGGAGGGCAGAACAAGCAAGGACTTGAAACATAAAGAAACTGCCTCTGGCTATGAACTGTCATTAAGTTGGAGGTTCCTGGAACTTTGGAGATTAACTGAAGGACACTTCACTGTACCCTTGCTCTCCTCTAGCATCCTTCCTCTAGATGTTTGCTAGGTCATTATCACTTGAATGATATTAAATGGATCTTTGATCCTCCATAAACCTGTCAGATCCCTGAACAAATCCCCCTGCTCCCAGGGGCTCAAATACTTGAGCTCAGGCCAACTCTGACAGTGCAGCCATCCAAGCATAAAACTAAGAGCTCCCAAGCCCCTGCTGAGGCTTCATGAGAAGCCTCAGCAGAGGCTTGTACCCTTCTGCTGCTTGTAGCTCAGGGAGAGCCTAAGGGTGGGAGGCCAAATTTAAGCTACAGGTAGTTCTGTGCCTACCTATGCCTGGTGTTGTACTGCTCCCATTCTGATCCTGGCTTGACACAGGACCTGCTCCATCACTATGGACTTATCTGGTGGTCTGAACTGTTGGCTGGTCACCACCTCATGGATCATCTGTTCTTCCCAATCCACCACTGGGACAGTGTGACCTTGCTGGTGAGCCCACTGCTTCTGCCTGTCTTGCTGTGATCCTCTCCTCCCACTTTACGTTCTCCTATGGAGCAGCAACCTTTCCCACATTTATGACTGTTCTTGTTGCTTCATCTTTTCTAACAGAGTAAGAAAATGCAGAGATCAAGGTGGCTTAACGCTAAATTACGCCGGCATTCTACAGAGTGCGTACAAGACAACAATACAGACCATTCTCTAAAGCAAAACTACTCCTACAGTCACAGTAACATCTATTAAGAAGAATCTATTTCCTAAAATATGGGATAAGCTTAACATGAAACCCCATCAGCAGTATCAATTAACCAAAAGAAGCACATTCTTCACACTTCTCCAGCAATGGTCATTCTTTGCCTCCTTGCTAAGCCAATGTTGGCACAAAGGAAATTTAAGCTGAATTTCATCTGATCTTCAAACCCAAATGTTAAGTGTAGATTCAAACAGTTGGGATCGTTTACTCCCCCTCAGTTCTGCACGCCAGGAGGAAGCCAGGAATGCTGCCAAAATGAGCACCTCACAAATGCCAAAGTCACCATGTACAGCACAGAAATACCAAGATCACTCTTTGTAATTCAGTATTCACAAGGTGCTATCAGCAAACTCCAAGTATGTTCCGGATTCACATTCACACCCTCCCCACGTGTGCACTTGAACACAATCAAATACTCATTAAATGCAAACAGTCCCAAGTATCTTTATGAAGCTGTTGAGTTACTAATTGAATTTGAAGCAGAGAAGATGCTTCGTGTTCCATTCAAATGCTGGGGTTTGTATATATTAAGTGTACGTATTTGCATATATACATACACATACTCTCCAAAGTAACTCAAAAAGATCAGCCAAAGGGTTTCTGGTTCCCCAAGTGTAAGTATTTAAGCCATGAGCTAAGAATCTCAGCAATTCCAGAGAGGAAACACTTCCCTGGTCCCCCAGTAAACACCATTTCTGACTAAAACACCTGAATTTATAAGGAAAGCTTTTAGAAAGTTGAAAAATATTTTGATTTGGAGTACGGCTTCTGCACAACAGAGCTCTTTCATGAGAGGCTGCCAACTACTACAGCGTGTAAAATGTTACTCTATGTTCTGTCTTACAGAATGTTGTGGGCCTGGGGCCAGAAAACACTATTCCCAAGTTATTTAGTTAGAGGAGTAGCTATCAGGCAATGAGTCTGGGAACAGAGAAAGCAAACAAACTCCCCAAAGAAACCTCACCACCCTATGGACTCCTCACATCTGCAGAGATGGCAGAGACCTTGTAAAATGCCTTCTCCTTACCTCTTGGTGCCAAACTCTTGACAAGAGGTTTTGGAAAAGGCACTGGGTGTGTAAAAGCAGCACAACATCTCCAAAGGGCAACTTAGGGCAGAAATGTGACCAAACCTAAACCACAAAACAGGCCTTGTACTGCATTTGTGAACTGGAGATTAGGAACAATTCCTGCCCCAAAGGGTGCTCAGGCATTGGAACAGGCTGCCCAGGGCAGGGCTGCAGTCACCATCCCCGCAAAGCATTCCCAAATGGTATAGAGGAGGCCCTCAGTGCCATGGGTTTAGTGGCAGCCTTGGCAGTGCTGGGGAATGGTTGGACTGGATGAGCTTAAAGGTCTTTTTCAACCTGGCTGATCCTATGAATAACATTATCAACATCATCTAATAGCTGACCACAGACATATAGATACTACAGATGGATAAGAAATGCCATCTAATCCCTTCCTTCACAGTTCTGATGGTTATGATTTCCCATACCACAACCTCCCCTCAGTACAGGGAACCTCTGGCTGCTGCTTTCTGTTCTGAAGTTTAAGTGAGTAACACTTGGCCTGTAGTTAGAGCTGCTTCCTACCTGATGGGGGAGATAGTTACTCTAAGAGGACTGTGACCTACACAGCGTAAGGAAACCAGTTCTACTATTCAGAAGGACTGAAGGCAGTTATGAGTAAACCACAGTGGCAATAAAACCGTTAGCATAAGGATGTACTTAAAAACATCAGAGATAGTACTTCTGCTTTTATAGGTAAAAAAAGATCAAATGCTGTATGAAAACAGTGCTTCAAGGTGTTTATAAAAGCCTTTCAGGAACGTCAGGCAAGACAAGAGAAATCAGAAAATACCTTCAGCCAAGTAAAACTGTGCCTATGTTCACTGAAACTATAGTAACCATCTGCTTTCTGTTGCCTCTGTACTTCTGAAGTGCTATCCAGTATTATGATGTACAGACAAAGTGAACACGGAGGGGAAAAAAAGGATTATTTACAACCACTTCCACAGTCCTCTTTTGACTTCGATGCTCCATTTAAATACTGTGGCTGATCCAACAACAGTAGAACTGGCTTTTGTGGGCTGAGCACAAAAAGAAAACAGGAGAAAAATTCAGCAATTCCCCCCCTCTCAGCCAGAACACAGCGAGAAGAATGCAGTGCTTAAGCACAGGCAGGGAGTAAGCTGCTTACCAAGCACACAGCTGCTCATACCTGGCATAAAGCAAAGGAAAAACCCAAAAATACTGTGAGTCATCAAGTGCAGTTCCTAAATCTGGAAAGCCTCACAAAAATAAACTTCAGATGAGGGACGAACTGTGGAGAACAACACAAGGCAGATAAAAAGATTGTTATTTCCAAAGGAAAAGCTATTTACAGTTTGAAAGGGGAAAGGTTTTTTTGGCAAGGCAGCTACTAAACATGTCCTGTAGGTTAAAGTATCTTGCTGGGGCAGAATGAGTGAAGGGAACTTCTACCATGGTCTTTTGAGGTATCAAATATTCAAAGGGGTTGGAAGGAGTCATTTCAAACCCAAGTCAGAAAAACCTTTAGTCCTCTCTGTCACCAGCACTTCTTACTACATGCTTGCGTTAACACACACAAGATCCTCACACCAAGAATGAGCCAGCAATTTGCCCCCCAGTCTAAGTTTTACATCCTACTTTATCTAGGGAGAATAATCTTCACTTCCCAACTTCACAGGCACAAATACAATTTTGGGGATGTTCTGACAGAATAGCTCATCTATTTTGTCAAGTCCTCACTTGTGTCATTTCTCATCCATATTAGAAAACAGCAAATGAGACTCCACCAATATTATTAGTAGCAAAACAAAAGCATTTAGAGTAAAAATGTGTTCTTCACAGAACACACTGCTCAAACTATTTCTTTTTCACCTTCACTATTAACTTTAGAGTTTCCCTTAGTTCTTCTGGGAGACGTTTCTTACAGCCACACACAGAATCACAGTTAGAATTGAAATCAAATGATGGCGGCCTTAAAATTGAAGAGACTTCAAATAGACAGGAGCTGGGAACTTAAAGCCAGGTGTGACAGGGGCAGAACAGTGTTTGCTGTTGGTTTGGGGAGCTTTTTGTGTTTTGAACAAGGTGTCATAAGAGGTAACTAATTCCTAAACCACCTACACTCACACAACTAACCACTTACATACAAGAGCCACTGCTGCCAACATATTCTACTAAGACTCAGTAATCCATAACTGAATTTCCTTCAATTATCCTAACAGAGATTCTTATCCAAAGCTCAAGCCTTGAAACTAAAACTATTTCTGAGGAATGCATCAGCTCCAAAACCTGATCCCATGCAGCAGTTCCATTATAAGCTGCAAAATATCCCCAGACTGCCAGCGGAAAGCCCCCTCCATGCCCAAATCACCAGATCCTCTTTAAACTATCACAAGCTTCATCTAGTTTATACTCCCACATTTTTTTCCTCATAATCACAGTTACTTAAGCTCTGCTTCAGGTTCATTTTCAAAGGAAGTCATTAGATTTACAATTAACATTACAAAGCACTTCTTGTTTAAAGTTCTCCCATTGCTAATCATTTACCCAGTGACAAAGCACGTGCAGATGTTCTATAAGCAACAAGTCTAGACATGGTAAGTGTACATGGAAAACCAAGCAAGGCTCACAGGCTCCCAAAACTGAGCATGAGAAGAGGACAGAGGATGTATTTTACAGGAAGGTTGTCAAGTTTCCAACTTCCTTTCATTCTGGCCTTGTATTTGCAAATCATAGAATCACAGAGCAGTTTAGAGTTGGAAGGGACCTTAAAGCCCATTCAGTACCAAGCCCCTGCCATGGGCAGGGACACCTTCCACTAGAGCAGGTTGTTAGTGGTGGAAATCCTGACTTCCCAATCCGAGAACAGGGAGCAGGACACTGACACTCACAGAATAATGATAATAATAAGAAAACCCCAAGCAAACAAAAAGCAATAACAACAACAAAACCACAAAACAACCAAACACCAGAACAACCAAAGAAGAAGCTAAGAAAGGCTTTCAAATGAAAGGTAACATGCAGCATTAGTGAGCACTGTCCAGACACCATCAGATTGATCAGAATAAGTCCTTACACTGATTTGCAGTCTGATTCTTACTTCATCTCTGCTCACTTCACAGTGTTCACTTAAGAGGTTTAGTCGATTTTTCCAGACTCTCATTAGCTATTGAAATACAGACACACACATTCACAAACGCAGTGTTTGGAGCCACAATCCATGTCAGACCTTCATGGCATTTAATAGGAAAGAGTCACAGAGTAAATATACAGCTCATCATTCTCAGGGTGGGACTCTGGGGAATAGGTCTACAAAGTTGAAGCTGGGAAAGGTTTACACATTCCCGCTGCCTTATCCTTCCTGAAGTTGATATTATCCATTACTGCTGCAATCCTGTCACTTGGAACAGTAACAGACACCACAGTGTCAGTACAAAGCCAGAAAGAAAACAAGACAAAGCTTAGAAAGAACATTTTGAAGTCACAAGACACCTGTATAAATACTTATTTTTAAGGAAAAAAAACCACCCCTAAACCAAACCCAAAACTTTTCCAAGCCCCCAAAACAACATCTAAATGAAAGTGAAGCAATCTAGATAAACACTAGGAAGTTCAAATGCACTTAAACTGCATCATAAATGACTGCTTTCTGTGTTATCACCAGTGAGTTTTCCCAAGACAACATTCACCACAGGACAAATATTTAATATCACTCAAAAGCAACAGTCACTGGTTAAAGCTGTTCCGTAAGACCAACAGCTCTGTTCAGCAGCCAGTGTTTATAACAAAAACGTGCTTTTTCTATCAGACAGTTTGTGCTAACTCTGCAACATTTACAGTTCAGTACACTCTGTACTGAGGGTACTTGCCAGAAACTCAGCGCTCCCAAAGCCTTTCCCTATTTGTCAACTCTTTCACAAGAAAAGAGCTAATCACAGCAGTTTGAAGTCCTTCACAAAGATTTAGCAAGGAATTATTCTGCCCGACAAAAATACAAGGGACAACTAATATAAATAGAACAGCAAAATCATTTAAACTATGTCAGTCACACAAGCTGATGTTTTCCTTTGAATCCAGAACAACATGAAACCATTACCACACTACTTACACAACTAAATCCAAGAGGACAAGAAGCCTTTACTACTGCTTTTCCCAACTCTACTTCAACTGATCATACAAGATCCTTTACCTTTTAACTCAGTACTATTGCCCATTTTTTTACATTGAATAAAAATGTATTTAATATTTGATTAAAACTTTTATTAATAAAAATCAATCAAAATACTTAGTAACTTTAGAAGAAGAGGGTAGCTGATCTTACAGTTTAACGCTGACATTGAGTAGAGAAGCATGTGTGGTGTGATGGAGGGAACACCTCCACACTAACCATCTGCACACCTTCAGTGCCCACATTCCCTCACTGTACCGTGCAACTGCGCCTGAAACATGAGCACTCCCAGCATTTGGATGTTATTTCCACACATCTGGCAGTCTACATAAACAGCCACAAGCCAACCCTGCACAATAACACACATACAATCAATCCAACCCATCCTGGGGTCACTAGGGTTATTGTACACATCATGAACAGACTTCACTTGCACACAAAGTCCTAGATGCAGCAACCCTCTTAGAGGCTCAAACCAATGTATGTGACACAGCTACGTGTTGTCACGACAAATACTGTCTCTTGAGGGACAGGAACTAATGCCACCCATGCAATCTGCCTGCTGCAGGCAAGTAACAACCCAACTTACCACTGCAGTATTTAGCTTAAACACCAGAGCCCTCTGGTCACCTATTATCTTATCACTCTGCCAACTCCAGATATGCAAACCAGGTTCCTTTTGGCAGCAACAAAGCCTGGATCTGTTCCACACATGCTGAGATAGACCCCAATGCCAAAAGGGGACAAGAGGGTCTGAACTTAATCACAGAATCAGCTCCGTTAGAGAAGACTAAGATTCAACCTTTACTCCAGGACTGCCAAGGCCACCACTAAACCATGTCTCATCTACACTATTTTTGAACACAGGTTCATTACTTAAACTACTTGGTACCTGTGCATGATAAGGGCTTCTGGTCCAGCTCAAACAAACCCCCAAACTTCATACAGTGTGGGCTACAGGACCTTCAACCCAACTGCTCTGACCTCCAGAACTGCTTTTATACCACTGAATTACTAGCATAGATTAAGTTTATCACCTCTGATAAACTTAACCTACTTCCATAAAACTCTGGTAATGTGGATTCTGATTAATATGACTGTGCTCCAGCCCTTCTGTGGTGTCCCACCCTCTTCCCTCAGCCACTGCACTGTGCAGTCAACCTTTGTGCAAAGCTTCTATTAAATAAACTATCAATACGTAAACATTATCACAGTACATACATATCTGTAACTCCCTTTATACACTGACTAGAAGCTGCAACCAAAGTCATGGCAGATGGCACAAAGCCTTGTGAATCCGAAGTTGCTCTGTGTTTTGATTTGGTTGCAAAATCCTGTATTTGTGACGTACGATGAGGATTTACAACTGCAAATGCTCAACGCATCACAGTGACAGACTGAGGCAGTACTTACAAGTGGCTTGCTACATATTGACAACAACCATGGCAAATAAAATCTTTTTACTGAAAGCACTCTGTATTCTTTTTTAATGTATTGACACAAAAGAACTCTTTCCACTTTCTTCAAGCTACAAGTACCCAAAGGCTTTTAACAAGCTTCAGTTTGTGGGATTTCAGGGCTGTGTTTTCTTTACTTATAATCTCACCCCAGATGTGGCATCACATGCACCCAGGGGGGTATCTTCCTTAGGCACTACTGCGTAGAGGTCTTTCAACATTCTTAACCACATGAGGATCAGCACCAAGACTTAGCTGGGAGTGGTGTGAGCAACAACTGGGTGGCTGCTGTTTTTAAACAGTTCCACAACACCTCTCCTCCTCTTCTGAATTTGCCCCTGCTACCAGACCACAGAAAGACAAGGGGAAGTGATAAGCAAGCAAGCAAGCCTTAATTTTCCATTATCGTTTGCCTTGCCTGCTTGTTTATCACAGTGTATAACAGATCATGGATCAGAAGTGCCTCCTCCTCAGCCTCACATCCTGGATACACATCCTGCGTAACTTCCCAAGTTAAAGTGACGAGGAAACTCAGATTAGGTGGCCAGGGGAAAATGCTAAATACAAAAGCAGGCACCTTGGCTTGGCTTCATGTTCCTGGTTACATCCAGCTTGGCTTTACAGTTTACTAACCACTGTAAGCAGCCACATGAGGCTAAAATAGAAATACAAGAGATTGAACATTCAAGTAGAACCTACCCATTCTATTAGGCAACCAGGTTATGAACAAGCCTATTTGTAAGACAGACAAACAAGGTGGCCTGAACTGGTTTATTTTCCTCCACAGATGTCAAGGCAGGGGGTGGGAAAGTTGTCCATTTCTGTCATGTTGTTGTACTTAAACCAAACCCACTTAGTATGTGCAATGCCAATAGGGACATTCATAGGAAGTCTTCTGACAGACTGTACAGACAAGAAAAACCATGTTTAGGACACACTCATTCATTCTTCATCGTGAATTTCAATGGCTACCTGGGACTAGGGAGCCACAACTCCACAAAAGTGGAATAGTTAAACTCCAGAAGAGCAGAAATGGATCTGCTGACAACACAACTTCAAGTCAGGAGAGGAATGAAAAGCTACAGCTCTGCCCCATATGGACAGCACTGCAGCCAATTAACACAAAGTGTGTTCTAGCATGAAATGATGAGACAACATAACAGCACCAAAACCTTCTTCAATGCAGATCACTTGCAAATGAATGGAAGAGCAGTATTTCATAGTTACTAGCTGTCATTTCGAACACAGCAAAACCTCTGCTTCTCCAGACCAGCACTTAAACAAGCAGCAAACACAACCACTTCACTAATGTCATCACATAAACTCTGAAAACAAGATTTAATTTGAATTAACAGTAAAGATACCACTGATTGCATAAACATACCACACAGAAAGAATAAAGCTATGGAAAAAAATCAAGTGGGTTGATGCTATCACATACCAAACACCTGATGATTTCATTGAACAAACACACTCCCCTTTTCAGATGGTATGATACATGAGCAGCAGTTAATCCTTCAAAACTCAGGTATCAAGGCAGCAAAACACTAGCGAACATCTTAACAGCTGCAGGACAGAGGCAGGGATTTTGCAAAGCAGTAGCAAAATCTGGCTATATCAGTGGTAGCTTCAGATACAAAGTACAAATGTCAACACCAAATATGATTAGTTCCAATGAAGAGTGATCCCACTGTTTGGGAGACCAGCTGAAGAGTCACTTCTGACACTGCCTGAGGTTACATGTCTGTTACTTCTGCTTTACAACGCTGTGGATTCATCTCTTCCAGCTTCAGTACTGTAGGCTGAAAGCATTCCCTTAGCCACATTCCCAAGGGAAGACCCTCAGCCCATTAGTTACATAAACTGCTTCTATAGTCTTACTCACCTCAGTAGGTCATCTAAATATATGCCCCAAGATTTAAAAACTGCAGTGCAATCAAAGCACTTTTTCGAGAACAGAAGAGCTGACAATTTATGGGCTATTCAGTTTTGCATGCTTTTATCAGGCTAGTTAGTGCAAAGAAAATGCACACATAATTACTTAATCCCATTAAAACAAAGACAAATGACAGCACAAAACTACAGAGCTCAGCACTTTGAGCAATGAAAGCCTCAGAACTAACATTGTAATGAATCACGCAGCCTTATCAGTGTGCAGCTCCTTCCACATCCCTCTGGTATTTTAGCTAAATCAGCATCATGTTTCTTGTATATACCATTCAGCTATATAAAATGGTATCTTTAATAATGAATAGCTACCATAGATTTTCCAAAAGAGGAGTAATCCAAGGTCTCCATTTTCTCAGCATGGTGATTACATGTCAATTGAACCAAGCAATTAAATTCAGATGCAAACACTAAAAAGTCTTCTGATATTTGGGGAGAACAGGGGAGCATAAGCAAAAGGCCAACAGAGACAGCATGTGGTCATACCGGTTTGGTTTATTTCTTTTAATACACCTACTATGGACCTCCTACAGAGATTGTATTTTGGCCAGTTTGGAGTCCAAGAACTCTGTTTTATCTCCTACTCAATGCATTATGTTAACAGACAAGATGTAACATGTACTCAGTTACGGAAGAGGGAAAGAAAAAGCAAACAAGCATCTACCCTAAAGGATAAATACACAGGTTTGCTGGTAACTTTACTATTGGGAGTAAATAAATAAATGAAGTGTTTAGATTGTAAAAGCACACAGAGAACTGAAAACTGAACTTATGTAGGCCCCCCTTCAGTTCAAAAGTTACTTCCTCAAAGAGAGTAACTGGGGGTTTAAACACATGTATATATTTAATGCATCTACAAGCATTGTGATCTCTTGGTTAGGCTGTTAGCACACAAGAATCTGAGTACTTTAATTTGAGAAGTTACTAAAACACACATCAGCCATACTAGAGGCTGAGAATCACCACTCTGTGGCACACAGGTGAGGCAGCTGTCTTGGACAGGACATGCAAGCAAACAGTGAAGACTGCCTATGTGCAGTGTTTGCTCATCACTTACTTTTGGGCTTACTGAGAAACGTCCATGGGCAGGAACCCATGCACCAGCAATGGAGGAATTAGGAATCTGAGCATCATGGTGTGTTCCTTTTGAAACTAAGCAGGAACAGTCTCACAGGCAAAACATTTTCCTTCCCACTTTCTATGCCTTAATTGTGGTTTACAGTAAATTACTAATACAAATATTAATGCTTACTACAGGCTGGTTAGTTTAGGAAAAAGGGAAAAGAGGATGATGACACTGTGCAAGAACTCTACACACATTTGGGATATTGGGTATCTGTCCAGATGTTACACATTGCAATAGATAGCTTCTCCAGGCACAAAGTCTCTCTAGAGAGATCACTGGCACACATTGCTGTTTACTACTCTCAACTTTAACTCACCTGCTTTAGCTGCTGAACAAATCACTTCCCCCTGAATGGGAAAGGGAACAGACAAGTAGGAGCAGCTCCATTTAGACTCTAAACTTCTCTCAGTCTCAGCCGCACCTCTAAGTGTCTGCAGAGTCTAAGACAGAGGATTGAAGGATCTTACTTAAACTGGAAGCACCAATGAACCAGCAGATAAAAGGCAGCAAAAACACTGGTATCACTTCAAGATAACACTTCACACTTTTAGTGTGTCCTATTAAACAACCCAGCACCTCACTTAATCCTTTTCACATTGCTGAATTACAACATTTCACCCCAAATATATTCTTTCTGCATATATAACATAATGCTCCAATATACATAAAGAGATAGGGTTCCCCATATGAAGCTTATGGCAATATCCAACACCATACACAACACAAAGGTGAACGGCCCAAAGGTTTACATGGCTTGTCAGGCTTGAAATGGAACCGCACTTCCTTTTCCCAGGAAGCAGAATGTACCAGGCTCTTCCACTTCTATTTCCCACTTGTTCTGAAGTGACTTTTATCACGAAAATGAGGTAACTGCCCACAGGAGCCACTGAGGAGCTGCGGTATATGTATTCTTTCCACTTCTTACTCACACAGACAAGGAAAGATCCACCGAGTTCTGAGGAACTGCAGCTATTCCTTTTGCAACAATGACAAAAAACCTCCTTTTTATAACTGCAAAAATGGTGCAGTAATCAAAATGTTTGCTTTTACAGGAAACCAGCCTGGACTCCCAGCTGAGGGCTGCTAAGGATGGCAGCAGAATCCTTAAGTTGTTTTCAAGTTATTGAGAATACAACGTGAGTCCAAAGTAAAAATAACACATTATCTTTCAATAAGCCAATTGCACATTAAAGCAAATGTGTAAAACTTCTGTCGCAAACACATTTTCCTCTTGATAAGCAGCTTTTTTAACGTGGCAGAATTCCCAGGCACATTCAGGAATACCACTGGTAAGAGCAGGATTTTCAGGTAAGGCTTTCATCTTTCTATCCCAACCCAACCTAGCCCAAAATCAGACTCACTGCTGTACCACCAGCAGTGAACACCAGCTGGACACAGAAGCTGTACTTGCTTTAGAATCACACTGCTCAGTACCATATTATCAGAAGCAGCATCCTTCTCCTACATAAGAGACAAAAAAAATGAGTGGGGAAACAAACCCCACACACTTCCCCCTCATTTGCCTTTGAGAACAGATTTCAGTGAATTTTGTTGACTTATCTTGCAAAATATTGTACAGAATATATTTTACTGAACTCAGGAGGGGCCCAGAAATTGACCTCCCATGCCCCAATCGGTTCCTTCCAATCCCCAAACCTCCACACCCATAAACACATCAGACTGCAGGGCCCTCCTATTCCTCCTGGAGACACAATAATAATGTCCATACTTCAAGAGAACTTGAGAGAATTCAAATGGAATTCTCAAAGCCATCCAAGTAAAGGAAAAACCCAACACTGTACAATGATACTTTCATCGCATCTGATGTGAATTTTCCTTTGGCTATAAAAAAAGGTGTTACTTATCTTTCAGAAAGGACAGAGCAACCAGAGTGTCATGGAACAAGTTGAACTATGACAAAGAAATGGTTTCTTGGAAAAAAGAGATTTATTTCCTGGAGTCTTGCTTAAAAACTGTTATCTGCCACCTTCTCTTCTTCCTTCTGAGACCAGGCTTCCCAGTATGTACTCCTTAATATGGGAACACTTAAGATTTCTCTAGAAATTTCATGTGCTAGCTTGCACAGAATTCCAGGCTGGTTTGGTCTGAAGAAACCCTAAAGCTCATCCAGTTCCAGCCCCTTCCACTGGAGCAGCTTGCTCCAAGCCCCTGTGTCCAACCTGGCCTTGAACACTGCCAGGGATGGGGC
>JBCJKH010021199.1:0-22786 GCA_039877255.1 Loriculus beryllinus | reverse complement strand
GCCCCATCCCTGGCAGTGTTCAAGGCCAGGTTGGACACAGGGGCTTGGAGCAAGCTGCTCCAGTGGAAGGGGTCTCTACCTATTGCAGGCGGGTTGGAACTGGAGGAGCTTTAAGGTCCCTTCTGACCCAAACCAATCTGGAGCTCCACGATTCTATGAAATCCTGTGCTTAGATCCATCTAAGTTATTGCTGCCTCTTCCCACCCAGAAATGACTTCTCCCTGCATCCTCCAAACCCAAAGGTAATACACAGCAGAGTTCAATCAGACCAAGCTTCCCTTCTTAACAAATGTGTTACTCAGAAGCTCTCTGGGACAAGGTCTCAACCATAAGCAATGAGAATGAAGAATATTTTTGTCCAGCTTTATTTCTTTTTCCCTGTGAAAACGCAGGTCAAAAATGTTCAAGAAATCACAGTTTTATAAAGTGTCATTCGTTCAACACAAGCTCATTATTCCATCGCCCTCACCAGTACTGCCCATCCCAAAGAGGTGATCAGCTCCATACTGCTTTCCAACAGTGATTTTTCCAGACCTTTGGAAGGAGCAACACAACAAAAGCCACCTGTTTCTGTGACTCCTACTGTTATTTGTCCCCTGTACCCTGACCTGGGGTTCTGTCCCAAAGACCACTTGTTATTATACACATTTTCAGCCAAGTTTTAATGTGGATAACCAAAGGCTTTCCTGATTGTCTCCTGTCAGCATTGTACAGCCAGCCTTCATCTGAAAGCTGGACTTTTTATGCCTGTCACAGCAAAAATGACCAGCCAAATGAAAAGGGAACTGTCCTGGCAGCAGGAGAATGTTGAGGATGCAAACCATGCAAACCCTGGAGATCCTCCCAAGAGAACCACATTGAGGACAGTAAGAAAGCACCAATGGCTTGTGGTATTAGCCAGTCTTTCCCACCTGGCAGTGCCTGCTGATGCCACAGCCTGTCTTGTACAAGATGTGCAAGGTGGAAGTCTGCAGCCTCACTTTCTCACTGAGGTGGCAGCAAGACAGGACTGGAGGTTTTGGACAAAACAAACAGGATGGTGATACTGGCTAATGCTGGTGTGAGGGCATCGTGGGTTCCCGAGAGTTCAGTGCCTTTCCTCCATTCATGTAGGTGGCCTGATATTAATGTTAATGCTATAGGTGAAATGTGAAGCTCAGAAGTCCTAGGAACAGAGGGCTGCTGCATCCTGCCCTACAGCTTGGCAGAACTTGAGTCTCGCACCCATGTATGAAACACCTGTACATTGAGGCATTTTGCAGTGAAAGCCATGAGATGCAGCCTTTGGGAAAAGAACAGACCCTGCTTTCGTGTTTCAGATTGACACATCACCAACAGACCCTTCTTAGAAACAACCAAGAGGTTTTTCTCCTCCCTGCCTCACAGGAAGCCCAGGAAGGGTGCCAGCTGTGGAGAGTTTGATCACTGCAAGAGCATGTGCTTGGGAGCTCCCGGGAGCCCTGGAGGGGCATTTTGATACTCCTGCTCCAGAGCTTACAGTTCTTAGTAGCTTATGGCATCTGAGAAACAGCAATCAAGCCAACCTACCCACTCCCCCACTCCTTCCTGGAGGACATGTGCATAGTGTGTTAACTGTTTACTAAAAAGACTCTTCATGTGGCATTGCAGATATAATCAGGTGCCTATTTTGGACAACGTATTAAGTGCTAAGAACAAAAAGTGCTATAAAAACTATACCCTGTGTGGTGACAGGTTCTATTTTTCCTCAAGAGTTCCACTTGTTTATTAGATCACAACTTTAGTTTTTGATGAGGGATGTCACTGCCAAGTTTATCGAAACCAGCCCATGCTCTGGGAGACCAAAGGGAAGGTGTATCAGTTCCTAAAGGAGCATTGCTCCTCAGAAAGGGAGGTCCAGGGTGTAACTTTCCCAGCTATTTCCTAAGTGAACTTCACTTGAGGAAACTGCCAACATTCCTGTCCCGTTGTGCCCCCAGAACCAGCATGGATCTGGCAGAGTCTACCTTGCTTTCTGTGAGCAGTTTCTCTGTTCAGCCTGGATGTAGATAGCCCCTGCTCAGAGGCCACTGCAGTTACAACACTCTGGAAGAGCAACAGCACGCTGTCAAAGTGATTTCCAGATGTGTAAGGGCTTTGAGAAGTCCTGAATAAATGTATCCTAGCTTACACCTTCCTCTGCCTTTGTTCTGGCTTACAGGAGGCTTAGCAACACCAGCCCTTCAGAATGGGACCCATGCTGCTTCAGTACACTCAAAACAATCGACACAACAGTAACCAAACAGTTGAAAGCTTAAGGCATCCTGGGCCCAGCTGCCCACCCCACTCCATGAGCACGTCTTACAATAACAGCAGTGACAGGAGGCCTCGTGCCAGTCCCTGAGTGCTGGGGAGGGCAGGCTGAGCTCACACCACGCACATGTGGGGCACTGACCTCCCACCCTGGGACTGAGTGGCCGGATGCGGTGATAGCTGGGAGTGAGGTTTTTACAAATGCTGTAGTCAAAGTCAGCCCTTGTCTGAGCCGGGGGACCTGCCATCCCTTTGCCCTTCCAGGGGGAGCTGCCTGCATGGGACAGTCCACGAGGAGTCCCAAGTCAGTGGTGGAAAGAGGATGGAGGAATACAACCCCTCCACCCTTCCCACCAAGGAATACCATACCTTCCTCCTGCCCTGCCTGCCAGAGTTGGAAGCAACACCAGAGAGAGAGCACCAGCTCCTAAGCCAGGGAGGAAGCCCAAAGATGAGAGCTGCAAGCAAAGCTCTTTCTGGGAACATAGTTCTTTTCTGATTCAAGAAGGAAGTGTCTGCGGGAAAGGGTGGGAGGTGAAACCAAGAACCCAGCCAGTTACTGCTGTTGATTTTCCCCACGCAAGAGGCTTGAGGTAGAGATGATGCTACCCAAAGCCGACAGAAACACTTGAGTTTTTCCTCCAGCTAGAGGGAAGACAGCCAGCTCCCCCTGTCACACCCAACTACAGCTGCACTGAAGACACCCAACCTCCTCCTTTGGGCAAGCCCAGCAGCTACTGGCTTCACCTCGGAGGCTGAGCAACAAGAGTTCTCATCCAATCCCCCTCTGCTCCTGAAAAGCACAATCGCATTCCTCTGAAAAGCAGGAATTTCCACCCACCATTCTCAAGCTCAACCTAACACTCACACCCAAAACAAGTAATTCCCACTGTTCTGGGGAACACCTAAGTTCAGGACATGTCTTGGAACTGGATCAGAACAGACAACAGAAGTGAGGCCCGAGAGCAGTGAGCTGCTGAGCCGCTATTCTACTTCAGCACAAAACACCAGCAACTGCACTTGGTGCTCCACGGCAAGGGTGGTGGTTGGAAGCTTTTGCAATTCCTTCTTTCAAACCTCCAAAACAGGAACAGCTTCATGGCCTGTTCTCCAGTTGACCATGCTTGACTCGCCATGTCCAGCTGACACTGCAGTCAGGGGCAAGGGTGCACTGCAGCTCAATACCAGAGTCGGGGACCTCCATGTTGTAGTGAACTGGCTGGCCTTCACTAGTAACCAGACTGAAAGCAGGGACTGGTATCTGTGAACCAGAACAGACAGATTTGAGTGGCATTTCAAGTCTCTTTCAGAACATGATATCCCTCTATCAAACACAGCAAAGAACTTCCCAATCCAAAAAAAAACAACCCTCCTGGAGAAAAGCCTGTTCTTGACAGTAACATCCAAACCTTCTCTCCTAAGAAAGTATCTCAGAAACTGGACTAGGTAGCATTCATTCACCCAGCTGCCAAATTGCCTCACATAAGTTTCTGACCAGCGCTGGTGGTTCCTGAACTGCCTATGTTTGGGCACGGTGAATTCCTCTGCAGGCTCTGTGATGTCCCAGAGAACAATGCATGCCAAAGACAACCAGCACCACTGACACATTTTCTGGACTTCTGCAACCTCTTAGTTTAGAGATGTTCACCACATTTTGCACTCAGCTGAGTCACAATCCCACAAACACTTAGGAGTTCTTTCAGGGACTGCCAAAGAAGCAGACAGTGAGGTTCACTGGAGTCTGCCAATATCTCCTCCAACCTGACAAGTGAGAAGCAGCGCAGCCAAACACAGCCCATCTCCCTTAGCTGATATTACTGCTCTTGATGAAAAAGTCATATAGTGATTCTTCTACAGGGAGAGGGGGAAGAATTTATCTTTATAGTCGAGGACTATAAGCTGCAGCACAGCTGCCTTCTGAGATGGAGATCCCTGTGGTCCCTCTGACAATTAGCAACTGTTTATGATTCAGAAAACATCTTCGGGAATCACATTTCTAACAGCAGCATTGAAATTACAGTATTAAATGTGTCATTAAGATCCTCAAATGGACTTCAAGGTCACTGTTTAAAGGCATCACGAAGCTGCATTGTGTCTCACCTGGCTGCTTATCCCAGTGGCAATGTCTCCCACCTTTGTCCTGTGGAAATCCCTGATGTGTAGATTTTCTCCACTTAGCAACTGGATCTGGATTTTCACTCCTGAAATGTGCAAGAGAAGTTATTAACTTCTGTAGGCATAACGACTTCTCAGTCCAACACAGAAAACTTGACTAGCAAGGCACATATATCAAAACTCAGTCTTGTCTTTAAGCATTTAATTTAGGTAGGTCTTCTGCTGAGCATGGAGGCTTGCTGAAGACAGCAATGACTCACAGGGCAGAGCTGGATTTAGCAAGAAAGCAGCTGAAGAGATGTATTGATTCACACAACATGCCCTCAAAAGTACTTTCTAGACATTTATGGTTATAAAACACATTCTTGCACATGGCAGCTACACAAGGCAGGGCACACAAAGCTGAGCCAGGAACTTTTCTGGCTTTTCCTAGACTATACAGACTCAAGTGCCTTCCATCCATTCATCACTGGGGCAGACTTGGCCTCCAACTGAAGGATAAGAAATGCTCCAAGACCCCAGACCCTCTAGACACTGAGGAAGTTCTCCCTGATCAAAACGTAGCACTTGAGACTCACCATTGAAATAGCTGGGAGTGTCTGTGTGCCGACTGCGGCTCCGCAGGTTGTTCCAGCTGAAGCTCTGTCCATCTGCCTGGCTGTTCCAGGAATGAATCCCAGAGCTCATAGTGTCCCTCAAGCTGTGAGAGGCCTTCATGGAGTTCTGCAGAAGTAAGCATAAGTTTGGCAAAGGCTCATAAAGAAAATGACGTTGTATGAGATAAACGTTAAAATCACCTCAGGAAGAAAAAAGTAGGAATCCACAGGGATCTAAGGCCAGGCCTTGAGTTAGCCAACATTTACCTGCCATGTGGAAAAGGACATGAAGAACAATGAAACATTCTGCAGACATACTAAGCTATACGCGATGGGCAAATCAATAAGCAGTGGAAGAGCTGGATGAGAAAAGAGGGGTTTAGCTCACTGAGTGACAGAAAAAAGTGTGAGATAGATTTCTAATGTCAGTTAAGTGCCAAGTAACACACAGGAAGAACAGTGAACTGTACATAAACCACTCTGGATCCTACACTGTTAGACAGCTTGGAAAAGTCTGTATTACCCTCAAGTCATCAGAGGTCAATGTGACATCATCAGCAAAGTGTGAGTACCAGAAAAAAGTCAAATTAAATACTGGGTTGAGTATTTGGGGGAAAATAAAACCAAACACAGAACCAAAGCAAGCCAGAATCACATCCCAGCTGCACACACCATGCTGTGTCAAAGCTGAACTACTGGACATGACTCTGCTCAATCATCCTCAAAAAGCATTAGAAGGCTGAGAAGAGGAACAGAAATAGGAAACAGAGCTGGTCACAGGCAGAAATGACTCCTGTAGGTGGCAGGCTAGACAACTTTGGACTCTCGTCTTTGAAAACAATGACTGAAGGGCTTAGGTCCTTCCCTGGTTACAGCAAGGCTTATTCAGTGTTTCTCTGGTATTCCTTACCTTATGATCACCAGAGATAGAGCAAACAAAAGCAATTACACTTAGTATTTAGGTAACTTTGACTATGTAGGTCATCAGTATGAATGGGCTGAAAAACTTTTATGAAGAACAGATCCCTGGGCTGGGAATGAATACCCAGGATCAGGGTCTCTGTTCTTCTGCCCTATTCTTCAGGTCTTTCCCCATAAACATCCTTTGACCCTGGGCTGCACAGCTCTTCGGTCCAAGTTCATCACTGCTTCTTCAGTTCCCTATTTCTGCATAGAGAGGGTCAAAGCTCCTGAGATTTTTCCACATCCACACACTCGACACACAGCATAGGAGAGCAACTGGAGGAAAGGGATCCATGCTGGACAGTAAACTAATGGAACAACCACAATCCTAAACAGCCAACTGTCCAAGGACAATGGTTTCTTCCCAAGGCACTCCACAGCAAACTTAGTGTCAAAAAGCAGCAAGAAACATGAGAAACTCCAGATGTGCACTGGTCAGAGCTCTCTGTAAACCAGAGATGGTTACCCTGCCACCCCCAGCCCCCTCAGTATCCATCTACACCCACCTTCTCACTGGCATCTGACACAAACGGGCTGTCAATGCTGAGACATGAAAGCATTTGTTCTTGCTCTTCCAGTGAGTAAGGCTGTGAAAGGCTGTCCAAAAACAGTTCTGCAAGCAAAAGGAAACAGGAAGAAGACATTTCCATTGTTTCCTTTCCTGCCTCCCTCCTCTAATTACAGTTACTGCAATTAATACCCAAAGCTTCTGCAGCATTATTTAATGAATGTTGATATTGGTGTCCACAAAATACATGGCACACAATTCCTCTGCTAAGCAGAGGCTATGGCCACCACTGTGGAAACTGAGCCAGAAAGAAGAGGTGAATTGTGCAACAACTTGCAAAACGAAACAGAGGCAGCACTAGTGCCAAGAATTTCCTAGTTCTTGACTATTACGTCACTTATGAATCTTCACTCTAGATTCATCCACATTATACCCAAAGAAAGGTCAAACTTATGTGTTCAACTCCTGTGGTAACTTGCATGGATAATATCCAGACCTTACAAGGCTGCTGAAGATCCAAAGCCATTTGAGACAAAAGCCAACCCTCAGCAACCCTCTAGAATGCCATTCCTCAGTTCCATGACAAGTTACATTTTAAGACACTTTTTTCCTAGCTTGAAGTTTTCAATTAATTTCCAAAGACTAGAAAATATGGAATTAAAAAAATGTAAAGGTTGAGTCACACTGGGGCAATGGAACTGGACTGTTCCTTCCCTCATTTCCAAATTGCAAGTTTTCCAGTTCTGGTTTGCTGCTGGTAATCAAATTCACTGGCTGGTGGCTCTAACTTTTCCAGTGCAACAAAACAGCTGCAGACTGATTTTAACTATACTACAGTTAACATCTCCCATCCAATAGGTTTATCCTTTTATCAAAAGAATAATGTTTGAAAACCTAAAATTTCAGATAAAGTTGGAATGCAGACCTCACTTACATGGTGCACAAAAGCACTAGTCTGACACTGGTGGTTTTCTGAGGTTCTTGCACCTCTCACAGTGTTCAGAGAGTAGAAGGAAATCCTGATCACTACCTTTGTGGCATATTTAACTGGTTAAGAACCAATACTTTGGGTAATTCAAAGGAAGGCTGAGCAATCTGTGTAATGAGAGAGGAACTATGGCCAAAAATGACATTCAAGCTCAAACCCCAGAAATAACTGTCAAGAGGCCAATAGAAAGCAGCTGTATTTTGATCATGCTCAGAAAGCTGAATTCCCTCCATAGCCCACTGCTTACCTATTTCCAGCTGCTGAAGCTCCTGCTCTGAAATGGTTGTTGCTCTCTCCACGTGGCTGCAGCTCTTCAGGGGGAAAGGAGTTGAGGCAAGAGGTGGAGGATCCCAAGCCTCAGGTAACTCCCTGCACACATTCCAGGGTGTTCCCTTGACCTCCTTTGTTTGCTCCAGAGATGGTGGTGGTAGGAAAGGGCTTGCACAAGAAACATTGACTGCCAATTTTGGGTCAGAACCAGCCTCGGAAACTGAGCTCACTGTAGGGGACAGGGATGTCTGGGGAGTGTTTTCTTTGTTCAGAGATAAATGCCTAGGCTCTCTGTATTCACCTCTCCAGGGGCTTGTCACACCTCCCACTGCAAAAAGCAAAAAGCACACAAACATTATAAACTAGAGACAAAACAAAAGAGGTAAGAGTTTTCCTTCACATGAAGAGTTTCTGAACTGCATCTTGCTGTAAAATATGCAGCATCTTCAAAAGACAAAACCAGACCAGCTCTACAAATTCTCGCTGTATTACAGAACCTCCCACCACGATTAACTTGAAATAAATGATGGATAGTCTTAGAGGCAACTAAAAGCACAACTAGGAGTTACAGTTCAGGATGCAATAAACCCCTGCTTTCAGTTTTGTTTCATACCAGGCTCCAGCTCACTGGGTGATACTTCAGCTGAACATGAGCCCAGCCACAGCACACACTTTAATAAACCCACATGGAGCAGAACATTGGCTGCTTCAAGCAGAGAAGCAAGAGCAGGTGACAGCACACAGGGAATTTTACTTTAATTGGGTGAGAAACACCTGGCTGTGGGCAAAAGCCATGAACCCCAAAATATCCATCAATGCTGAAGCCTGTGCAAATGATATCCTGAACAGTAAAACACACTGACATTTCCCATAGGGTCACTCTGACATAACTAGCAACAGGTTACTGTACCAGCGTGGATAAGAAGCTTTAGATACAGGACATTTCTACCTTCTTCAAGTGCGACACTGGTTTTCGTTTTCAGTTCAGACGCAGATGCCCTCTGAACAGGCTCTTTCTCCAGACCCATTTTAATAATCTCAGCAGTAAGAGGGTTGCAGGAAGGTGGAATTTCCCTCAGAGGAGGTGGCTCTTTAGCTATCTGTGTAACAAACAGGAAGTGAAAGAGGCTAGACCAGAGAAGCTTCGCTTGATTTCAGAAAGGTTCTTCCCACCCTGAAAGCATTTCCAACTGAAATGACAGCATTAAACAAGAGATCTGAGCAGTAAGTTTATTACAGGTGAATGGCTAAAAAGTCAACCCAAGTCGTGAGAAGGATACGAAAGAAACAGTCCCAGCATGTGTAATACTCAGCAATCGAAGAAGCGTAAGAAATTATCAGCTTCCAAAGCAAGGTTGGCATCATTAGATGCCCAGCTGGCTCTCAGCCAGCCTTCCTGAAACAACAGCTCTCTACCTATGTTATCATGAGAATCTGAAGGCATATGTACCTGTTACTGAAGAGATCTTGGGTCACTTACCTTTAGACAGAGTGGGTGATTGTAATACTGGGTCCAAGGGTGGCACCCATTAAGCATATGCAGCATCATACAGCAACTGCTCCAGACATCCACTTTGGAGTCACACCGCTTTCCCATGACCACCTCCGGAGCCATATGAGTCTCTGTGCCAGGCACATAGTTCCCTAAAACAATTCAAATGAAAACTCACTGCATGGAAACTAGAGAATTGTTCTAATGCAACTGCTGGGAAGCCTAAGGCAGCCTCCTTGTCTTTCCAGTTAAAGTGAGAAATAAGTCATCCTAACCCTGAAAGAAGTGCTGTGTGCTCCTATAAGCTTATAGGCTACATTTCCGTATCAGTCCCATCCCTTAACACACAGAATAGGTATTAATTTCCCCTTCCAAGCCAATCTGGGAGGGGAAACATGATGCATTAAGCAGCACTGTAAAGCTTAACTGCCCAAAAATCAGCAAAGAATTTTGCTTTAGGATCCTTCCCCAGCTGTTCAGTGAGGTTACATCACAAGTCAGAGTTAGATTTTTAAGTTTCAGTGTGGCCTCTTGAAGTGATAAAACACAGCACACAGTATGCTGACAAAACCCCACAACAGATTTCTAGACTGGCAGGTAAGAACCATCTTCCAACCTTGAAGTTCATTTTAGCTGTCAGTGGGATACATCACAGTAAGATCAGGGAACATGACACTATGAGCAACATTAAGTCTGGAAAATATAGCTACTTGCAAAGTAGCAAAATGTAAACGTTTAAAGAAGAAAGAATGAGTCAGCAGAGCAATTCTTTACAATCACAGCAGAAAATCCTTACCTGTGACCAAGCACTTTCCCAGGCCATCTGGATGGAGGTGAGCGGAGTGGCCAAAGTCACACAGAAGAGCCCTGCTTCCATCATCAGACAAGAGCACGTTTTCCGCTGCCAATGAGAAGCTTTGAATTAGTCTCCTTTGTATTATGGTCACTGAGATGGAAAAAATGCACAAAAGCCCGCAGAAATACAGGGGTTTTGAGCCTTAACCAAGGTCTGTTACACCTATGAAGCACCACTGGCTTAAGCAAGTACACAACTATAATTATCTGCCCTGGAAATTCTTCTACCCAGTGGTAGGCAGCCTGGGCAAACAGCCTGTCAGACCCACTGTATCACAGAAAGAGGTGACAAATATGATATGTTCAGCTGTTCAGAACCAAGTTAAGCTCTAACCTCAAATGCAGAGCTGAAAATCTGGTAAATAACCTTTAGCCACTCCGGAATTTAACCTCTAAGCAGTTTGCCTCTATCAAGAAATAGGGAAAAACAGGGTACCTTAAGTACCAGCCTACCTTTTACATCTCCATGGAGAATGTTTTGAGCATGAAGATACTCCAAGCCTTCCAATGCCTGGCCCAAATAACTGAGGGCTCTGTCCTCTGGCAGACAGCCACTCTGTTTAATTAGCTGACCTAGTGAGCCACCTAGAAAGGAATCCAGAGAGTCCGTATTAGCTTATCTTTAAATTCTTCCCAGCATCACCAGCACTCCTCATGGTTTCTGATGAAAGAACTGCCAGGTCTGACAGCCCTTATCTTCTACACTTGGGCCTGCTCCTTTTAGTTATTCCTGGAGTTCTTACTGCCCACAGAAACTGGTCTCTTTCATGGAGCCTTTTGCTTAGCCTCAGTTTAATGGTGTTGTTTTGTATAGAAAGCAACTACTCTGTGAGCAGATCAGACATTACTAGGTGCCACTGATCACCAGCCAATTCTTCACAGGCTCTATTTTCCATGTTCCTCGCCAGAAAAAGAGGATCAGGCAACAGCAGCACCGAGGTTTGCTTATACAGAATCCCCTTTTCCAGTACAATGTGCCTTACATGGTGCCATGCAAATAAACATGAAAGCAAGAACCAGCACCTGCGATGTGTTTTAGTGAGAACTTGCAGCTGCTGGTCAAGAGATGCACATCTTGTACTGCAGTGAGGCAGGACTGGGAAGTTTTCTCCCTCCAGAAAGACCACTGCCACATCCCAGCAAGGATTACACAATACTTATCCCAACCCACTCAGGAATGAACACTAGGGATACTCTGGATACATCAAAGAATTAACAGATTTAAAACTGGAGCAGGAGGAAGGGGAGATCAATGTCCACTGCATTCAGTGGCTACAATGGCACTTCCACTGTGGTTGTTCCTTTCTCACCCTCCATCAGCTTCATGAAGATGGTGACCCATGGTCCTTCCTTCACAGCTCCGTACAAGGGGACAACTTTAGGACTTGTTACTGCAGCACATGTTGTTAGCTCCTCTGCACGGAAGTGTTCAACTTGTACCTACAAAAACAAAGAAGCAACACTGAACAGATTTTGTGTTGAATCCTGACTGAGCTGTCCTTCAGATACTCAGGTCAGAGTATCCTGCACTGTCCAACAGCAGAGGTAGAAGGATGACCTTCATTAAGGGAAATCAGTGGCTACAACAATAGGTGGGAACACTCAGAATGATTCTGAACAAGGATGATGTGAGCCCCTAAATCCTGAGCATCTGAGTGAAGATTTGTCAGAAAAGATGCCAGGTTGCAATACCTCCAGCTTGTAGCTGGTAACTTCAGAAGGTAATTTCTGTCTCAGTTCAAAAGATAATACTGACAACTGGAGCACTCTGCTTTCATGAAAGAGGAAAAAAAATTAAGGATAGTGCAATACTTGGCAAATATAAAACTCCCCCAAACCAGGAGGGAATCTGAAATATGGCCATAAGCAGTGATCCACACTATCACCTCTTCAGCCTGCACAGAAAAATGGTTAAAGAAAAACTCTATTCACTAAGTTTATCCAAACAAAATAAATCAAGAATTTGCTAAAGCCCAGAAGGAAAACTTGAGCCTGTTCCCAACAGAACTACAATTCTGTAGGGAAAATGATGGATCGCATTTCCTCACTGTCAGCAATCCAGCTTTAGCTAGTTTTCTTTAATCTCAAGAATTTGGAGAGCAGATGCTTACAACACCAAGAATGGTGAAAGAAGGTCAGGTAGTCCCCTTCTAACACAGGCAGATAGCAGGAACTGAAGAGAGTTGCTCCATTAAAACAAAACCACTCCTAATTACTGAAAATACAGCTATTTCTCCTAAGAATGTATTTGGAAAAATAAGAAATGTAATTAGTGACATCCTGTCAGAAAACAAGCTGGTCATGTTGCCACAAAATCCCACATCTAAAACATGAGGATGCAGAATACGAAATAAATACGTATGCTTTAAATGTGTTTGCCTTTATACAGCTAGCAAATGAAATGGTTAAAATACTGGACAAGCTGGCTTAGTCCTGCCACTTCTCCCTTTCCACATGCAATGCAGCAAGCTGAGCCCAAATGCAAGCAAGAAAAAGCAAACATTTTAAACTGAAAAACTCAAGTTCCGATTCTTTTTGCGTTTAACATTTCTGTACTCGAGACAAACACTTCCCACACACCTCTTGAAGTTTTCTATTGGAGTGAGAACCATCAGGTTACCGAGGTGGTGAAACTACTCAAGTGTTAAGTTCAAACCGAGTAGTTTACTTTCTCATCATCTACTTGCATTATCACTCTGCCTTCATCTCTGAGGTACTTCATGGATGCCTACAAACCAATATCCTGATTGCAGTTATGTTCCATATGCTTCATGCATGGTAGGACAATTACATATCTTGGTGCACAATAGATTATTATGCCAACTTTTGGAAAAATACACATCTTCTGCTGCATCTAGAACAGAATCACCTCATTATAATGTGCAGTACTGCATATGACACTTACTGAACAGATGAAAGCTCTCTCCAATTTAAGTGCCTACCAACTGCCTCATTTTGTCCTACTTTATTCCTTTTTCAACAAAGAAGCACCTGCCATGTCACCATTTACACTAGACATGTTTTCAGATGGGAACAGTTAGATAAGCAAACAGCTCCCACAGCTGATTCTCCCCCACAGTCACTAGGAACACGCTTCCAGTTTTTCTGAAAGCTGGACTATCTTGGCACGTCCCAGCACACAACACCGTATCTCCTGCAGCACACTTTGAAGGCCAAATGAGTCATTTCTGGCTGCCAAGCTTGACCCCCACACCGTGCACATACAAGCTCTCCAAATGCTGCTTCTCTCCACGCCATCAGTTTTAACTTGGACAGAACCACAGAAGCATTTCAAAGTGACTGTATAATAAGCTACTTTCAGTCTATGGCAGCTGGAAGGAGATGTTTTCTCCATAAGCCTTCTTGTGTCAGGACCCCTCCCCCCCCGCTTTCTCACACATAATTACCTTTTTGGCAGCACACTGAAAGCCTGTCTGTTTGTCCTCTATTTTATACACTTCTCCAAAAGAGCCAATGCCCAAAGAACCATGACATTTGGTCCAGTGAACCTCTTCTCGGTACTCATAATCCACTGGCTTTAGTCTCTGGAAATCAGAAATCAAGATGATTTAGTTTCTGAAAATCAAAAAACAAGATGAAGCAAGGAAAGGAACGGTTCAATCCTGATGCTCCACAAAGACCAACAATCTCAGCAAAAGATACCACTGCACCTCTCAAAAAAATCCCTGTCAAAATTACTTCTGTCAGAAGCTTGAGATGAGATAGGAGAACCTACTTGATTTCTGTGGGCTCTGATTTAAATGAGTCCACACCATTGCTGTAAAGAAAGCTGGACAGCTTTGGAGGGCCAAACTACTGCCTTCACATGCAAGACGTAACTACAAAGCTAAATCCAATGAACAAAACAAGATTGACTAAACATAGACATCTATGTGTGAGCAACGTTTTTTATAGCCAGTAGACTGATATCATGCCTTAAGTGTCAGTGTAAGTGACTGATACCCTGAACTTCACTGACAATACTGATAGGGTCACACTGTTTCCAAAGAGACCTCTAAGAGTTGAAGGTGGTGAGATAGAACTGAATTCAGAAGAAGTAAATCATGCCTCTAAGATTTAAATGCATTTGATAGGCCCAAGCCCTGCACTTGGCAAGAGACAATAGGTGAGTTGCTGCCTTCCTGCCACAGGCAGCAGACATGCTTATTGCACCTTCACAATCTCCATGTCCCTGGTTTCTGTCTGTGCGACAGTTCAGGTCACCTATCACCAATGAAATACTGCAGCCTGTTCACCTGAATAGATCGGGCTCTTTCACAAAGAAACAGAGACCTCTCTGAAGACTGACAAAGCACAGAAACACTTCCATAGACAAGCATGAATATTTTGTGAATGAGCAAACAAATTAGGGCCACCAGTCTAAGACAGGGCTTTATATCCTTCAAAAACCAGAAGCCCATTTTTAACTGGGAGTCTTCCACCATCTCAAGAACCATTCAGAAAATTCAGTATTGTTACAAAAGCTAGCACATGGATGCAGATTCTCTCCCTTCGGAAGCCCAGCTCTGCCTTCCACCACACTAGTGTGCAGGGTCAGAAGATCACCTCAGTAAGTAGCACGCCTTCATTTTCATCTGCTTCATGAAATTGTTCCTCCAGGTCCAGACCACCTCCTGTCCACGTCTTGGCTAGGCTGGCTAAATTCTGTGGTTCACCAAGACTCACGCTCCCCTTCAAGGCATCCACCAAGTATTCCTCCACAGAAATCTTGTCTGAGCTGGTTTTCATGGACTGGTTGATGCATTTGGAGAAACTATATTTTAAGTTTAGGCCAGATAGTTGATGCTCACCACCCTGATAGTTGAGATCACCATGAAAGTATGTCTCCAGAGCATTGTATTTCATGGCATGGAGAGAACTGTCCAGATGTGGGAAGTGAGGGGGCATTATGTTGTAGGGAAAAGGATGGAGAGTTTCAGGCTGTTGAACACTGTCCCTCTGATAGTGCCGTTTCCAAACATGATTAAGACACTGAATAGGGCTAATCAACTTGTGCAGTTCTGCTTTGTACTGGCTCCTTGGAGGGTGGAGTTTGCCTGTAGACAGAACTTTCTCAGGTTTCTCAAAAGACAACGGATCATGGAGCATAGAGTCCTTGTTAAATTCTGAAACCCAAAAACCGTCTCTGTAAAGAGTATTTTGGTGTGATTCGTCCTCCTAGAAAATAAAACCAAGCAACAGAGCTGAGCAAGAACCTCAATACAACCACCCAAAATTCAGCCAAGACCTGCTAGGAACTTGCAGGGGTCTCAACAGGACAAAAGGAGGGCTTAAGGATTCTCACCTGTACAGGAACTGGAGTGCAGCTCTCTTGCTCTGGAGTCCTGGGACCTTGCTTGCCAGCAGCCACTGTTTGTATTTTCAGCTTGGATCTTTTCTTGTGACGTTTCCTTCTCGTCTTCCCGCGCTGCCTCCCCCTCCAGCAGGTAGGTGCCATCTTTCCCTCCCTTGCATGGGCCACATTGTTAGGGATTTGATCAAGACTGTCTGAGCGGCTACTGGAAACCAAAAGGCATGAAGGCTCTTAGATCTGATGGTGAAAGTACACCTCCAGTTAATAACTCTGACCCACAGAACAAGAATTAGCAGTTCTGCCTTCTGAGATTTAAAGAACAGAGAGCTAGAACATCACATTTTGCCTTCTAATATCCCAGTCAGCCACTTCAGAGTGCTGGAGCAGCTTAAGAAAGTTCCAGTATGTGCCCCAACAGGGCACAAGTTCTTCCTGAAGAAGTGGCTCGCTCCCACAAATGCAAGTTCCAGGCCACCATTTTTCCATCACAACTGTTACTCCCCCTTTACCACTTCTAGCTTCTCTTCACAACTCTATTTCTGATGCTGTCATTAAACAAAGGTTCTTTTCTCAGCCCCCTTTATTTACCCTCCCCAGAAGCAGTTCCTTTTTCTCAGGACTACTTCTGGCAGCAGCCCAAGTTTCCCACAACTCTCAAAGACAATGGTGTAACCTGGTTCCAAAAGCACCGGGACAGTTCAGTTAAAGACTGAGAATTTTCCCTTGGGTCCTTCAACCATGAACCTCAAAAAAAAATCACTCAGTTACTTCAAAACAAATCTGGCCACCCGGAAATAGAGGTAGAAAACTACAAGGGCCAGTAAATCAGCAAGCATTGACAATAAGACACTGCAAAGTTTGTGCTTAAACTTACGCTTTCTCCTAACACAAAAAGGTTTTGAGGAAGGTGTTTAGGAAAGATACCCTCTTCCTGAGCCTCAGAAAGAAAAGCTCATTCAAACAGAAGTGCTTTTGGAAAGACATACTGTAAGCACACATTGCTGGCATGACTTGAAACCAGTCAGCAGACACAGCAGTAAAGGTGGGTATTCATGTTAAAGAGGTCTCTCACCTGTAACGCTTACTATGAGCAATAAAGGATCTCTCTGATAAAGTGGGGCTGAACTCCTGACTGTTTTCACCTGTGTGAAAGAAAACAGGATCATCACGTCTTCAATGCCAGGCAAAGTCTCCTAACAACTGCACTAAGAAACAATCCTACCAACTTGCTAAATCAAACAGCGATCCAGACAAATCACCACACAGTTGTGCCACACCACTCACACTACATCCTTCCTCCCCCAGCACTGTTTAGCTTCCCAGCATTGCGATCTCCTGATCCTTCAACTCTTTCCCACCTGACAGCTTTGTTTTTCTTCTCTTTTTCTCCCCTTTTTTAAAACACGTCTCAGAAGTCAGCTGAGGACAGATGACCCAGCAGGACACTGATGTATACTCAAAGCAGCTTGATGCAGTGGCCTCACGCTATTCTGTTATTTATGTTTTATTCAGTGGATGCTGTCACGTTATTAGGAGATTTCATGAGCTTCCTAAATAGAGACTGGGATGTGTCACCTACTCCACCCTACTTGGGATTACAAATAGATTTCATGTGAGCTCTCCAGGAGTGCAAAGCGAGTGAAATCTCATACTGCATTACACATTCCTTTTCCTCAATGAAGAGCAGACTACCCTCCTACTTACATTCTGCTTGGGCAATAATAGAAATTGATGCACATCCTCCTCCTGTTTCTTCTTTTGCTGTTCCTTTGGTGATTACATCATTCAGGATTTTCCACTGACTGTGGAAGATGACCTTCTTTGACTCTTCTACTTTGCAAACACTGCTCTGCTTTTCACTCACTGTCTCATTCAGCCCCTTGGTAGCCGTGAGCTCCTTCTTGTGCTTGATGGCTGGATCAGGAGCTCCCTGGCAGGTAATTCCCATCACGGCCATTGCCCAGGTTCAGAGAGTCACTGAGGAAGAACAGAAAAAACAGAGCAAAACACTTATCAAAGACACTTCACAGGCAGAAGCAGCTTCAAGTTCACAAGAAGCAGGAGGCAGCTGAAGGTATCAGATCACTAAGTTAAACCAAATCAAGGACCTACCCAACCTCTGAGTACCAAGACTGCCAGCTCCCCATCCCCAACTGCATCACTGGAGAGCTGAATAGTCAACGTTATTCTCAGTACTAAAAATGAGACCACACAGGTTTCAAAGGGAAATTTATTTCTTGGTATATTTTCTTAGTTAAATACAAACAGTGAAACCACAGAAAAGAAGGAACCCCTGTGTCACTGAACAGGAAGAATATTCCCACCAAAAATAAAGAAAAAAAAAGACATGAAAGATTTTCTCCCAGAGTGCACCCACACAAAATGGCCATCAAATCCTGTTCATTGCTTTCTTCCTTGTACTTAGTCACCCTCAAATCCTTTTCTCAGTTCTCCTTCCAATGAAACCAGGCTAGACAAGCAGCCTGCCCGTACAGAGCTCCTCCCTCCCTTCATTTCCTTCCCCTTAATCACCAATAGCTTTTGAAATCCTTGGTCAAGCCCAACAAAAGCAGAGCTCTTACACTGCACAGGATTAGTGCAAGTTGGTGCTGGCTGGAGGACTAGGCTGGTGCTGGAACAGAGGATCCCTCAGCCTGGCAGCAGCTGGTGAGTCAGTCAGCACGGGCTGCTGACCATTGAGCAGAGATGTAGCTCCAAACAAGTCCAAGCATATGCCAAATCTTGGCCAACTGGCACCACAGAGGAAGGTGGAAGGGAGCCAGGAATGGAAAAGGAAAAGCATAAGGAAGCATGGAAGTAAGATACTGTGGGATATTGCGGGTGAAAAGCAGGAACGTGGAGAGTTCAGAGTTCCCTACAACCACACTGAACACGAGCCCACGGGACATATGACATTGGTTTAGCCCCGGAGCTCCTCACCTCTGACTCTAGACAAGTTAAACCCGTTGTTTTCTTTTAAACCAGAATATGCTCTATTGGCCTTTACCTGCAGAGGTCACTTCCCTGAGCCAGTGCTCCCATAGCTCAGGTGCAAGATCTTACAATGAACAGTTCCACCATTAAACACCCATGAAAACTCAGCAAGCTCAGTAAACACCTACAGGTGTTAAGTACCACAAGCACAGTGTAAGACAAGGAGCAGGGACATTTGAACTGAGGCCAGCAAAGCCAAGATCTCAGATCTATTACAGGAGCACATCTTTGAGGCTCATCAGTTTAAATCTGCACCAGGGATTTTCCTCTTCCTTTTTTCCCCTCTGCTTTGAACAGCTGCCTGGGGCAACAGGATACTGACTCCAACAGGCTCCTGGCAACAGATAGATCAGTAAGGAAAATGACTAAACCAGTGGGTGCTCCATAAAGGACCCCCAAGAAAAGGGGAAGGGAGCTGTTTGAGAGCCAAGTGCCTGAACCTTGGTGCGATGTATAAATGAGTCACCTAACAACCTGGCAGGTAGACAAGGAAAGTCAACAATGACCACATTCATTCTCCACTGAGAACAGCTGCTGTGCAAAAGAAGTGCTGATGACAGTATCCCACTCATTACACCCGTCCCACTCCCTCTCCTCTACAGAAATTATGTCAAATCTCAGTGCTGTAAAATAATCCCTTGGAGCAGCAGAAAGAGAGCCTGCCAGATGACTAACCCAAGCCACCAGTGACCAAACTGACAAGTTGAGAGCTATTTTTATACTCACTCTCTCCTGATTTGCATTAACTCTGTCTCTCCTTGCCCTCCCCTCCCCTTCAAGGACCTTCAAGGTCTGCAGCACAAACCCATCCCCATCACCAAAGAATACGTAATTCTACCAGTCAGCTTAGTTAAAAGACAACAGAGAGAAGGGGAGAAGCAGAACTGTGTCCTTGGTCACCCTCTGAAATGGACAAAAGTAACAAGGAAACATTACTGAGATTAAAGTCAACAAAGCACACACCTCACTTGCTGACTGAAATAAAAATAAGAGGTAGCTATTGTAAGCAACATCCTCTAAAAGAGCAGCCAGCAGCACTCAGTTTAATGTGTGACTCAGGTATACAAGGCTGTGTAGGCACAGAAGCTGCAAGCCCAGCCTAGTTTAACTGTTGCTGCACAATTTTCAGGTCCTGAGAAGAAACAAAACCCCAGCTATTTTTATGGCACCTACAACAAAACATAGTTGGCAGATTAAAAGCAATGATCAGAACTTTGTGACCGGTTGGGAAGCCTCACTTCCGTTGAAGCTATGTATTCAGAATTGACCAGGGCAGACTCAGCGCAACGCACCTGGAGGGGTGGCACAAAGCATTCGTAAGCCCCATTAATTTGGATGCAGACACTTGGTTTGTCAGGCCCAGCCCTTCTCAAGGAAGTTGCAGATGAAAGGGAGCCTTAGGAGCAGTAAATGGGTACCTGAGGTTCCACAGCAAGACCACTAAGAACAGGATTTACCCACATATGACACGCTGGAGCTGCGGTTTCAGCTGCCCATTTACTTGCCACCACTCCAGGATGAGCACAGCTTCCCATACAGACACAAGTTATGTATGTGTAACATAGCTTCAAGTTCTTGAGCTGGAGGGTGGCTGTTCACACCCCAAACTGCTTCTCTGGTTTTCAAAACCTTCTCTTCCTCATCCACATCACTTTGATCCAACTGTAATTCTTGATTTCAATATCCCTGACTTTCTTCCTTCTGTAGATGTGTGTATGGGCTTATTATTTTCAAGGAGAAAAGGGGAAGATGGGTAATGATGCAGTAGATAAAAGTGAATACTACACACCTAACCCACCATGGGTCTTTGCTAGCAGCAGTAAAGACTACTTGTTCCTTATCTTCACAAAGGTTTGACACTCACCTCTAGTTAACTGATGTCAGACCTCACTGTAAAAAAGAAAGTGAGTTTTTACAGAATGAAAGCCAAGCACCTTATTAGTTGTCTGTGGAGGCAGGGGCAACTCCACCCTCAAACAATGCCTGTGAGAAGCTAACCTACTGGATAAATGATCTGAGACTTGTAGGGAGTCAGAATTCAGAAGACACTCAAATATTATTAATGAAGAGATAACCATGTGCTTTCTACTCCTTTAAAGCCTCCTCCTCCCTCCCTTCTCTAAACAAGTCCCTCTTCACCCTGTTCAGCTCTTCCATGTCAACTGGAAGCTATCTGCGTAGCAGGGACCTTAGAAGAACATTTCTTTTGTTTCATGAAGTCACTATGCATATAGAAAGAAAGACTCGCAGCTGGAAAAAGGGAATGCAAATACCTCTCCAGCACTAAACCACCCTGCTGTACACACTCGTATGGCGTCCTGCCTGGTCTACATGGCTCAGATCTCCTTTGCCAATGGCTTTTTGGAGAATTTCAGTCAATGTTGCGTGGAGTAGCCCACAAATTTGGTTAGAAAAGACTTGGGAAAGAGCTTTAAAATATAAATACGACTTCCAAAGTGAGTTAATGAAGCACACCAAGTTCTTCTCCTGGTCTGAGTGTGAGTGTTCAGCAGCAGTTTCACACTGACATTTAGTTTGAAGACAAAAAAGTCATGTTGTCTCAGTGAGGTTTCCCACTTCCTTACTGAGCAGAGTTTGATGAACAATACATTAACTCAGGCAGCCTCCTCATCTGCAGCTGCTACTGCTTTATTAAAACAACACAAGCAGCATTTCAGCAATGTTGCTTTGCTGAGCACTACAACAAAGCAGCAGCTGGGAAGAGCCAGGAATTTATGCATCACTGAACAGGGAATGTCAGCTGAGAAGAAGACCATACACCTTTTGGGGACCTCCCAGTCCTAACAACTGTCAGGAAGGTCTGCAGCCAAAAGAACCTATCCAGAGTATGAGCTACAAAACCACCACACAAAGACATCCCACCTTGGCAAAACACACCTTTCACTACAAAGAGAAAAAAACACTTGTTAAAAAATGAACTAAAGACCTGGTTTGGGGTCCATGGAGCAGATGTATGTGTAGAACCCCTTCAGCCCCCAGGCACCACTTCTCCTTGTCCCTGCCTCTTTGCTGCTGCCCTGCTCTGCTCCATGCTATCGATGAGCTCTCCTGCCTGCCCATGTTTCAGATGGAACTGGAATAAAGCTGGTTCTGTTTTCAGCCACGTCAGTTTAAGGCACATTATTGAGCATGGGCCTGGGAGGTTATCTGAACACGCTGGGTGCTGTTAGCAAGGAGAACTTTCAGTTTGTGTCAGAAGGGACTCAAAAAAACCAGTTGTAGCACTCAATACACACCTTTACCTTAAATCACTGAATGCCATTTGAAGTTAACATGCTTAAGAGAGAGAAAGAAAAAACAAAGAGGCTTCCCTTGAGTATCTAACAGTTCCAACGTAAAAATAAATAGAATGCCTGACTGATTAAAATACTGGTGAGTCAGACCACCAGTTACTATTCCTGGATGCTCACAGCCTTCACCTCCTCCTCTTTAACCAGTTTTAGCCACTCGTCTGTGCAAGAGGCTCCTGTATAGTCGTGTTGGGCTCCCCTCAGTCCTTGGTGTGCTGTCAAGTGCTGCTGCACACAGGATTACCTGAAGATCACCAGGTAAAGTGAAACCTTCTACCTAAACCACTACCCAAACCACCCCGGAACTGCCTGCTTGAAGGATTTCACTATCAGCCTTCTGTTCATGAGTTATGTTACAAGAAATAGCAAGTATGCAAACACAGTCTTTAAAGTGGTTTGATAGTAAATATTTCAAAATCCTGTTTCAGCCATTTGTATTGCTTACTGTAAACACCAGGGTAATGAGCTTTAACTGTCTCTTCAGCTGCCAGACATCAGTATATTGCAGTGGTCTGGTTAAAAACTATGGAAGAAAACATTTGACTGGGTTTAACCACCAGCAGAATTTCTGAAAGTATCTAAACACACCTCTCCATGTCCTCAAGTAGGAGCTGGAGAACAACTGGCCCGGGAACAATTAATTTTGTTGAATAAAGATGGGAATAACACCATTTGCCCAGAGTTCATAAACACCAATGAAACCCTGTTCATGAGAAGAAGTGGCTAATTTTTCCTAACTGCTTTGTAAACAAGGGTAACAGAAAAAGCATCAGAACAAACTCCACCTGGATGAGGCTCTGCTCTCCAGCCTGGCTTAGATGATGGTACACAGACTTCAGGACATCCTAAGTTTTAAGACCTAATTGTGGAATGAAGCCGTTTCCTAAATATGAGGCTGTTCTACAGAGCCAGGTTGAGAGAGCTGGGCTTCTTCAGCCTGGGGAAGAGAAGGCTCCTTAAGGGAAGACCTTAGAGCAGCTCCAGTGCCTAAAGGGGCTGCAGGAAACCTGGAGAGGGGCCTGGGACAAGGGATGTAGGGACAGGCCAAGGGGAATGGCTTGAACCTGCCCGAGGGGAGACTGAGCTGAGCTCTTAGGCAGAAGCTCTTC
>JBCJKH010021197.1:0-21474 GCA_039877255.1 Loriculus beryllinus | reverse complement strand
TACTGGAAGGCTGCTATGAGGTCTCCATGCAGCCTTCTCTTCTCCAGGCTGAACAGCCCCAACTTTCTCAGCCTGCCTTCATACGGGAGATGCTCCAGTCCCCTGATCATCCTTGTGGCCGCCTCTGGACTTGTTCCATTTTTTTTAACCCTTACCTACATTTTGGTGTGTTACTGCTAACATTGTCACTGCATGACAACATTCTCCTCCTCTCCGCATGTTGTCCACATTTCTTTGCAAACATGCCGATATAATTCTCATCTCTCCCAGTGAGACACAGGACTTAGCAATATTACATGCTCAGGAAATTTGCAGTGGCACAGCTGAAAACTGTTGCCCTTGAGAAGAGACTTACTGATGTGTTCCTGTTACACCAATAGGAACATATTTTCCCAAAGGCATAGTTGGACAGTTTATTTGTCAGGTACCAATTCCATCCTGGGGGAAACAATGGGAAGCTCAACACATCTGATTTCCCCTGACATTATCCAGACACTAGATGCCCATACATGTGCTTTGACATTTAGTTCTTTAAAAAAAATGTAATTTGTTAGATTCATCAGGGATTTGGCTTGAGACACATAACCTCTGGACAGATACCTGGAACACAGTCAACTCCCCATTATACATGAGTGAATTATTCAGCTGCAAATAGACCATAAGATTGGTACAGGGATCCTCAGCTTGTTTCATGTAGTCTATGAAAAACCAGAGAGCTTGCAGACTCACATGTGGCACTGCCTTCATGTTGTTATGCTGATACCTTAACTAGCCAAGACAGAAACTGCCACTGAGCTCTCAAAAGCAAATCAGATGAGAAGTCTCACACTAAGATACGTAACACTAATGGATGTGCTGTATTTTTACTTTCCTTGAATGACAAAATGGTTTGGGTTGGAAAGGACATTAAAGATCATCTAGTTCCAAACCCCTGCCATTGGCTGGGATATCTTCCACTAGACCAGGTTGCTCAAGGCCCCATCCAGCCTGACTTTGAACCCTGCCAAGGATGGGGCAGCAACAAATTCTCTGACCAATCTGTTCAAGTGCCTCACCATCCTCTCAGTAAAGAATTCTTACTAATTCCTAATCTAAAAGTACCCTCTTTCAGTTTAAAGCCATTACCCCTTGTCCTATCACTACTTGCTCTTATAATATTTCAAATTCTGGAACTCAGATGAGCCTCTGTCCATACTGAGCAGGTAAGGTTTATTCCTAAGACAGGCAGCAGATACACCCCTTAGGGCAGCCTGGGTGCGAGGCAATGTTGACAGCTGCAGGCTAGGACAAGAAGGCAAAATATGGAGGATTTCTACTAGAATTATAGATCCTCCCTTAAAGCTTCTGTTTTGGGAGGGGGTTTTGGAGCTTTTGGGGGTTAAGTTCTTTGTTTTGGTTTGAGGTTTTTTTGCACATGTTGAGCTTCTGAACTCCATTAACAAAGGCTAAAAATATACAGAATTAAAATAATTACTTTTCCATGAATGGAATTATTGAAATTGCTAAAGGATTCAGAGAAGGAGAAAAAAGCATTCAGAATATAACTTCTGCAGAATGCTTGGGCATATGAAATTTAAGTAGAAGGGAATGCTAGGAAAATCTGGGCAGACTCATTAGACTTACTAGTGGTAACAGGAAAATGCCTAATAGAAAGCATTATGAGATCTTGCTCTTCAGGCAGGTACCACTCCTGGGTTTTCAGAACTAGTATTTTTTTATAACTTAAAAACTACAAATTCTGTAGTAGAAATAACATTCACCTCATAATCCCTTCTAGCAAATGTCCTTAGCTTTATTTGTACTTTGGTTTTCCAGCTGCACCAATTCCAATGCCTAACTGACAGATCTCATTTTCTTTCTTAAATTAATCTGGTACTCTGTGCTACCCAGCTTCTCTCAATAGAAATGAGAACTGCAGAGTTTTAAAAGACAAACATAATACACAAAAGCATAACTAAAACATAGTATGCTAAAAGCAGCATATGTGCTAAGCTTTTTTCATTAACACTGAATTGAAAATACAGACAGACTTGTGTTAAACATTTGGAAGTTTGTTATGCAACAGATTTTATCCTGAAGGACAATTTCAATTTTGCTTCAATACCATTCTGACAGTTACATTTTTTAATAGCTATTATATTGAGAAGGCAAAAAGCATCAAAGTCCCTTCACTCCAAGTGTTCACTCCTGACAGTGATTCCAGCCAAGCTGGAAAGATATCAAAACTGCAAGTCGTAGAACCAAGAATCTCACATATTGCCAAGAAAATGCCAAGCATTAAGAGCCAAGCAAGCTCATCCCACTAAAATCAACAGAAGTCTCACCATTGAATTCCACAGCTACAGCCAGTGTCTAGCCATAAATTTCCTTCAAGATGCAACACCACCATGAGTCAAGCTCACTACTGGTATAAAACTGCACATTTTCCACTTCAGCCAAATAAAAAATTTGGACCCAGGAATGAACATTCTTTTTAATACGCACCCTGATCATGGCATATTGCTTCAAGATGGCATTCTGCCTTGGGTACATGTTACTTCACTGCTTCACTATTTCAATGCAGTAGACTTGCAGATAATTTGTTTTGTGAATATCAATGTACTTCTATTTAATTCATGAAATTGTATAGGATCTTTTAGGTAGATAATTTAATGCTTGCCAACTTCCATTAATTTTTAACTAGATTTTCTAGCCTGGAAGACATACTGAAACATTCTAATTTCAGATCAGGTGGGTCTATGTTTTGATTAAAGAGCCATTTTTTTTTTCCTTTCATTGTGATACGGATGATTAAATTTCTCTGCTAATTATCTGTATCACCTCAGAACACCCTCTGCCTGACATAAAATATTTCAACAAAATAAGACTACATTTAATTGCATTACTCCTTTTTTTTATGATGAGAAGTTGATATAAGCCTGTCAATTCACCTTGAGGAGTTCTCTACCTTGAGGGCAATGTCAATGCTTCTTGCCGTTGATGTTCCTTCCATATCTGCAGATATTTCTTGCTCTACTTTCCAGTGGACTTTCAGTGGAATTTCACTAGAGCGGATGACCAAATCTTGCAACATTGGCACTGTAACATACAATTTATTCTTCCTGGGTGTATGCAGTAAGTTAAACTCAAATTCTCAGCTATTAGAGATTAGGTACCTAACTCTTTTTGTAGTTTGCAAATAACCTGTAGCTTGGTTGGTGTGAACCAGTTGTTAGGATGGTGCTATGGAGTTCATAAAAGTCAAAGAGATTTAGTTAATCGGTTGTATAAATCACTTAATTTTCATTATTTGAGTTTATGAAAAGTATGAATTCTCTAGAGCAGGGCCTGCTTTTTATCACATTTATAAAATGCTGGAGCAAACAGGGGCCTGACTTCTATTTGATAATACAAAATTTTACAGTAGAATAATTGTTTGGGGTTTTTTCACTGTTAGTAAGATGGGCCTAGACTTAAGAGTTTGTCTCTGAATGCCTAAAACATTCAGGAAGAATAGTCAAGGATCTAATTGCTTTTGTCAGGTTTCAGCTCTAAATCAAGGTATTTAGAGTGCGAACAACAGCCTACATCATCATTTTGCCTTCAATTAAAAACTCACTGCTGTCTAACATAGGGACAGCACTTTTCCTAGTGGAAGCAGAAGGAGCTTTGGGAAAGTTATTATTAATTTTTCTAGATATCAGGTTAGGTTACCACATTTGGGGTAGAAGAACCAAAGTTTAAACCTGCCTCAGACTTTATTTTCATTAAAAGATATGGTTATAAGCTCTATTTTACTTGGAATTATAAATTAATACATCTTCTTAATTTCCTTTCTGAGACATCCTATTGAGTGTAATTTAGATGCAGTCATTTAAATGTGAGGAAACAGCTAAGTAAGGAAAATGGCATTCACTGCAACAAATGCCTGGAAAACAGCAGAGAACAAGCTCTAGAAGTCCCATCAAAAAGAATAAGGATTATGTCATCCTTCACCTACAAAGACACATAGATCTAAATGAATAAACCAAATCCACTGACTGAAATGTGTTTTAGGAAACTCAGCTATTTGCACTTATTATGGAGAGGTGAGTGGGACCTCTGCACTCCGTTAATTTACACAGATACTGCACATTTAAATAAATAGCAGTAACACTATTTTGCTTTCATACAGTGATGAAGAGATCAGGTTGTTGAGGCATTCTACAAACAGATATGAGAAATAATACCCCTTGCCCAAAACTCTGTAATTACTGCTGAAAAGTACAGCCCATGCACTCACCTGGCTCCTGAGTGACCCTGCACGAACAAGCACCAAAGCTTTGGAGGAAAAGGCTTTGTGCTTGAAGTCTGTGGGGAAAAGATGGCATATGCTGTGATCTGATCGTTCTGTTGCCATTACAGCTCCTTCACATGTGGCACAGGGGAGCATAATTTCAAACAGCCTTTTGGGTGCTGCCACCTCTAGCAAACACATTCCCTGGCTGATCCCAAAACCAAGGGATTTTGAAAATGTGTTTCCCAGAGCAGCAGTGAGCAAGGGATCCTGGCCAAGGCTGTTGGCAGGAGGAGATGTGGAGCTGTGGACCCAGTGGACAAGTGAAGGCTATGCCTCTGATGAAAAGCAGGATGCTTGTCTGGAATGCAGTGCAGAGTCTCTTTGTGATTTCAGTGGGCATTTATTATCTATTTTGTTTTCTATTTCAGTATTACTTGTTCTCTTTCCTTTTTATCTGAGAGAGGAATAGAGTTCAGTGGTTGGCTTGGCAAGAGGATATTACAGGGAGGTTTTTGCATAACAAAATGTAATTAGAAAATGTAAATATAACATAACTCCATTACTGCACTGAACAATAAAATAACTAAAACACAAGCCACTCTGGCTCTCCAATAAGTCATCATCCAAATTATATACCGCATCTCCATCAGACAGTCCTTTCCACAAAATTCATCTTGCCTTGTCATGGCTGAAAAACAAAACCAACTTATTAAATATCAGTACAAGTGAAACAATGAAACACAGTATTTGGAATACAGCAAAAGAAAACATTTTGAAATACAGCTGATTAAAACCTTCTCTTACAGACAAGAATATACTTTTATGCTGAAATTTTTAAAGAAGAAATTACTCTGCATGATTAACTTGGGTTTGAAATGCAGCCATTTTGCATTATGGAAGTTAATATGCCATTAACTTTTTCTACAGGCTTGGATCCCTGGTTAAATAACATTTACTTTCAACTACTGTATTCTTTACCAGGTGTATTGTACACATGCTAGGTATAGACAATGTGACTTGCACAAGGAATCTTAACCAGAAATGATAAGGGCATGAAAAGCCAAAATATGGTTACAAGACAGCAAAAATTTCTCCTTTTCCCTCTCCAAATACAATGAAATACACAAACAAAAAGAAAACATAAATATTTGTGGAAATTGTGGCCATGAAATTTTTATTTCTCAAAACCTGCAAATTGCGTCTCAAAATTGTGTAGTTTGAAAAGATATTATTCAGTATTTATCAAGCCACTAGTTTCCAGAGAAGCTGAGTCGTGTAACCATCCAGTAACTTGTACCAACAACATTGGATACTTTGGAAGAAAGAACCACCCTGCAGGAAGACCTGGACAGGCTGAAAGAGAGGGCTAACAAGAAGCTCTCTCATGAAGTTCCATAAGGACAAGTTTTCTTTCACCTGGAAAAACATAGTCAAGAGTGCAGCACAGTCTGGGATCTACCTGGCTGGGGAGCAGCTCTATAGAAAGGGATCTGGGGGTGCTGGTGGACACAAGCTCAATAAGAGTAAACAGCGTATGCTGATGCGGCAAAGAAAGCCAGCAGGATTACATCAAGGGTTACATCAAGGGCATCACCAGCAAAGATGAAGATGCCACTGTTCCACTCAGTGCTTGTTAGGCCACACCTGGAATGCTGTGTTACATTTTGGTCCTGCTATGCACAAATGACTGCTGGGAAAAAAAAACAAAACACCAAACCCCAAACAAACAAGCAAAACAAAACCAAACAAACAAAAAAAAACCAATTAAAAAAACCAACCAACCCCCCCACCCAAAAAAAACCCCACGAAAACCACAAACAAGCTAACAATATATTTATTTAAAAAGAAAGACTTTTGTAACCAACACTTGCATATTTTATATAGGAAAAGCTATTGACTTCTGTGACAGCTATCTGCTAGATGTTTTACAAAGTGAACCTGTATCAGTTATAATTTATAAAATAAAAAAAGAAGCACTATACAAATGGAATCACAGATTCCAAGGACAAAATAGTGGCAATTTCAAAATGTAAAGAGCACCTTTTAGAAATCTATGCTGTAACAAGACACAGAGATCAAGCACATTGCAGAATCAGGAAAAACATTACCACAGTAATTCTTCAATGGAAACACATGGAGCAAAAGAATTAGAAGACCCAGAGGCCTAAACCAGGACACAAGTGGAATTTAGATTTTGGGTCTAAAGCTGAAATAACAAGAATTACTATTCAGCCCTCATACACTCTGATGTCTCTTCAGCTCCATTGGAAGTGGGGTTTGTGACCTGTAAAGTTGTCCTGAGCTCATACGCACCCAGGCTCCTAAACACAAATATCCTGGTTTTGAATAGTCATAGCGCTACAAAGCTTGCCTGTGTGCTTCAGGTTGCCAGCAAACAGCATCCAGCCATCACTCTACGGATTTCGGAAGCAATTTTTAGAGTGAATATGACATTTTCTCAAAATTTTACTAAGGGACAAAATTTGTCTTCCTACGTCTGCTACTGTAGTTAGAAGTGGATTGAGATCCTAAGCTTAGGCAGCGTGTCACTCGCACTTCCACACAAATGCTTGCTATCTCCTTGAAATCAAAGTGTCCAGTGTTTTTACAGAATTCAAAGAAAGTAACTCCTGAACTGAAAACAGGTCTTACAAATCTGAACCAAAGTCAGAGTGGAGCAATTTGCCATAACTCCAAGTGCTGCATGAGGATGGCCATTATAGTTGTTATGCCTTATTCCCTCTTAAAATCATTGCAGTATTTTTTTATTAATTAAATAAAAAGTAGGCACATTTCGGTAAAAGGAATGAATCTGTTCCCTAGTCAGCTGTAACATAAAGCCTGTTAAAAAGCAGTTGTTCTGATACTATTTCCCTCTTTGTAAGAGAATTTGAAATCAAAGGTACTTATGAGATGGGAGTTCAGTATTATGTTCTCTTTTTCCTGATGTTCCTCAGGCTGCTCTTGCCTGTGCAATAAATACTCCATCTACTCTGTTTTCAGCTGAGTCTGACTTCTGTGTGAATTTATGCATCAATGAAGTGAATAAATTAGATGTGAGCTGAGATGATGGAACATAAGAGAAATTATTTTCTTTCCTTTATAACTCCCACACATTCATTCTAATGCCACAGCTATTGTTTTTAAAAATAAAAATGGAAGACTACCAGTTGAGTTAACACGATAGCTCTGCAATACCTAGAGAACTGATTCAGAGCCAGGCTCCTGAGCATAAGGGTTTCTTCTCCTTTAGTGTGCATTACAGGAAAATAGAGTGATTCCAAGTACTCTATGAGAGGCACTGCACAGCCCCCACATTGAGCAGTTTCTGTTCATGATCCAGGTCCTTTTCTCAATTTCCTCATCTACTCCCAAACCCTTTTAAATGGCTTGTCTTTGAAAATGATCAGCCTATCCTTCAGATTTAAGTTTCCCAAATTATTTTCCACTGCTTGTTTCCATTTTCTCTATCGAAAGCATGTTTTTATTAAAATAGCCTGTGGTCTACAGTGCTCAATTTTCAGGATTGAGCTAACAACAAAGATCTGCATGTCTTTAGATGCCAGGTTTATATCATAACAAAGTGGAAATCTGCTTGCTTCCCCACATAGTTATAGCCTTTAAATGTAAAAGGAACTAGAGTGCTGTGACATTTTTATGAATACGGTAGCAATTAAGTAATGGACATAAGTTTGTAAATCTTATTAATTACTGAGGCTCAATACAGCACAAAAGAAAGATGGTTCAATGAAGACTTGTCATGTCTGCTGATATTGCCGCATGGCCTCAGGCAAAGCAATGTCTAGTTCTTGAAATGTCTATAAATGGCCCACTGACTTCAATGGGGCTGAATGCCAAGGAGCAGCAAAAGCAGGGCTGCTCCACGAGGGAGAATGAGCCAGGAACCAGGGGTAACACAAAGCCAGCCCCCACTGATAGGGCACTGTCCCACAGCATCTGAGCCAGACCATAGTGGTAACAGGTCCATCCATGAGGTGTAGTGGTGGGTCAGGTTCAAGCCTATTCAGCTAGCTCCAGCAGGAGACTGGTCTGGAGACCAGCTTCAAACACTGTAGGTTTGGGGACCATCCAGGGAGGGCAGTCAGTGCAAGAACAACAGGAGACAGAACTAAGCTCATGGACATCTACAACGTAGCTCAGGCAGGCCCTGGACACAAGCTGAAACAAAGGTCCTGGGCCATGAGCAGAAAATATGGGCAGAGGTCCAAGATGAGGCTGATAAGGGCAATTCAGGACTGTTCGGGCACTCATAATCAAAGTGCCAGAAACGCTTTGAGGACTGAGGTATTAGCTTTTCTGTGCATCAGTCTATGGAAAAATTAGAACACTACTCTAGCTCTATTCCAGGCTTATCCTTAGAAAACCCATACTGATCTCCAGGATTTGTCCTAGTAATATCACTTAGAGGCCAAAAGCACAAGTTTTGTACTGTCTAAAAAAGAGCTTGCCTAGCAATAATGCAATTGTTCAGGTCTCAAATGCATACTCTGTTCTTAAATACTCATTAACAAAAAGGAAAAAAAAAATACATCAAATGTCAGAACTTGCAGGTCTGCTTGCACCCATCAGACCCATCCAACCCCTCCTGGCACTGAGCAAGGTCCATGCAGCAGGTGCATACCTTTTCCTTCCATAACCAGCCTTACTCAGGAAGCTTACAAACCAGAGCTGTATTATCTTCCTTATGGAGGAGTTTTGTGCCACCCAAGGAGACCTGAAATCTCAAATTTCAGGAAACATGGGATTCAGGACATCAAGGATGAAACCTCTATGAAGTTCTACTTCAGCACAGAGGGGCTAGTTGAGAACAATAAAAAACACCCTAAACCCTAAATCACAGACACTCCTTGTCAAAGTAATTCTCTCTGCAGTTACACCTCCCGACCTGAGCAGTTTGAAATGGTTTCTGCTTTCACATTTCGCAGGGCAACTAGAATTTGTCCAGCCTAAGAAAGCACAGCATAAAGCACCCATAGAGACTGAGACAGTGGCTGGAACCTATTAGACATGAATTACTAGGACAAATGCCAAGCTTTGATTGCACCTAAGGAGATTATGAAGTCAAAGGCTGACGAGGTTGACCCTCCCTTGACTTTGAGAGAAATCTCCCTGTTCAGAGCAATTATTGGGCTCTCCACCAGTACAGTTGTCTTCCTTTTCCACCTAACCAGCATTCAAATATCGAAACTTTTTTTTTTTTTTTAGTTTCATTTTAAAAAAGATTTCTTCTCAAACACAAGCAGCTGACTCTCCTCTGCCTGCTTTGTAGCTGTTGCCCCTGAGATGAACTGTAGAGCTATGGGCACATTAATTAATCATACACCTTTCACCACTGATCATTCATTGTCTACCCAATTTTCCCGGAGACTTGCTTTAACTCTAAAATTGATGGTGAAATAAATAGACAAATAAATCAGCCAGCCAGAAATATCTCCCCTTCTACTACTTGAAGCTCTAAGGTATGCTGGTTTCCTCCTCAATTCCAAATTTAGTCTTGACCAGTGGGCAGCTCAGATAATATTCAATCTCCATGCCTCTTTCAGGTTACCCATATATAAAACTATCCTGACATAAAAGCAACCTGCTGGCTCTGGAAAACTACAGTGATATTGGAAAGAGCTTTTTTCATTTCAGGGCTTTTCACTATAACCTTCTAACACACCAACATGTGGATACACAACTTAATAGCAAAAATATCTGAGCTTTGTCAGCACAACAGCTCTCAGCATGGCTTTCTGGTTCACACTTCTGCTGGGAACTCCAAAGATGGCTACAGGGGAGCTGCAAAAGTAGCCCACAAACTGTCACCAGCTGCTTGTAACGTTATCAGCACTGTCACAGAAGTGACAATAGTTTCCCATTGTGATGGAAGGTGCTTTTTCAGCACTGGTAAAATCTGGAGGCAGGGTCAGAACAAAGACCTACTGAGCATTGACCAGTAAGCCATTAATTTTCTTTTTGGAACTAATATATGTTTGACATAGCATTTCTGGTACTAAACAGAACCTGGCAGACCAAAAAATTATAAGCAAGGACAAAAATTTGAAGTGGCATGATGAAGGCAATAAACCTTCATTACAAGCTCATTTAACAGAGGAAAACAACAAATGAGAAATGACATTAAAATGAGACAAATCTTCAGCCAGCACAAGTCAACACAACTCCATTCAGGTCAGAAAACTTACACTGATTTACATTAGAAGAACATCTGGCCTTATATACCTTATGATTCATTACAGCAGGATTAGCTTCCATGGATATCACCTTACAACTCTGGGATCACTCTTGCAGAGATGATGTCAAAACACCGTCTGTCACAGATATATATGTATATTTGCAACTGCTACTAAAAGCAAAAGGAAACAACAAATGAGCCTCAAAAGCCCAGTACACACTTAGAAATCGGATGCACCGTCATTTCATGCCTTGACTGCAAGTAGCTGCATCCACACTAAAAGCATTCAGTAAATACGTGGCACACAGCCTGACTGGCAGAGAAAGGGCAGGAGCTGCAGCCCCTCAGGGGCTATTCCCTGGCTGTGAATACAGCTTGCTGGAGACCTCAGGCCTTGCTAGAATGAGCTGCTGGAGGGAAAAGAGCAGATATGTTATGCAGATGGCTCCTGTCAATCAGTTGTTAGCTTACTCCTGATGTTCAGAATTACTCCCACTGCAGAAGCTTTTCATCCCCCAAAAAAACCCCAAACCCAACTCTATTCAAAAATAGCACCGTGTAAAGTCCTTTTTAATGGAGCAACTCTTGGCAAAATAATTTAGGGAGCAATATACAGAGCAAAGATGACTGACTGGAAAATTGACACAAAAAAAAAAACATAGTCTTGAGGATGAAGTGTGTATGTGTTATATCATGTAATGGAAAACTTCCTTGGGAATAACAAGAGCTTAATATCTCTAGCTGGTCATAAAGTCAGTGATGTAATTTTGCTATCCAGTAGAGGGCAAACTTAGTCTATATATTCTCAAAGTGTTCCTAAGACAATCAGCAGCAGATGTTCAGACATGTTTATCTTTCATTTGATAACCTATAAAGATATGCAGCAACCTGCAGCACCAGAACTTATAAGATGAAACAGCATCAATCACACTTAGCATTCAGTGGCTCTTCAGCTAAATCAGTTTTTATTACAAAATCAACAAACTGATAAGGAACGATATACATTTTAAATATTTTCCGTTAAGGTACTGTTTTATTCCATTAATTCCAATATTTGATTAATCACTAATTACACACCAATTTTCTGGAGGTTGCCCACATATATAACAAAGAAATTAAGAAGTCGCCTCCCTGCTCTTAATAATGCACATCAGCATACCTGTTTCAAGCAGTGTGTTTTTTTCACTTGACTGCTGTCTAAAAATGAAGCATCTGCTTGAAAACTGGGGTTCTGGGTTACATGGAGGAACACAAGCATTTTTCAAGAATGTTTTCTTGATGAACCTCTTGCCTCTAGCATAAAGTCACACTATTAGTCATACACAGTGGCCACAATCTTCCCAACAATATGTTATATGTCCTGGCCAGATGAATTGAATAGATCATTTTTTCTTTCTGAACAATTTTCACATGTGTGTCCTGGTTCTCTCACAGAACTAAAGACTCACAGGCAACATGTAGAGCTGCAACAAATTCAAATCCAGCTCAGGCAACTCTCTATAGGAGTAGTGGCAAAATTAGCACCCCATGGTAGTGCTTATTCTTCTTGGAAACCTGAGGGAGACTGATGAGAGGCACCTCTACCCCAAGCCCTCCACAACAAGCGTATCCCCACAGGACAAGATGTGAAGGCGTTATCACCTACAGTTACTGAAGTATGAAGGGGTTCTGCTTATTCTTTCCATCACCCAATACACTTATTACTATGAGATGTGGAGGTCAAGTGGCAACTAATAATTCCTTACACAGTAACTTTTCATGATGGTAGAACCAAAGGAACCAGAGCTGCACTGCAATAAGTACCATCCATATGCAATAGCGGCTCCTCAGAGAGGCTGAGCTCAACTTACTCCCAAAGCAGGCCCATGGCTCCAGGGACTGAACTTTTACTTGCAAATCTGCTACTGGCCTGATGGGTAATCATGAGCAAAAGATCATTTTCGTAGTCTCCATTACTAAAATAGGGCAACACAACAGCCTGTATAAAAGCACTTAGATGAAAAGTACCATCATCTCTGAATTCCAGGAAATACCACTATTACTGTGATCCACCTTGCTCATTGCAGTCTTCATCTTGCAAAAAACCGAGCAACCTGGCTCAGACCAGCCAAGCAATTATGTGTGTACTTTGATCTATGGTGGCTATTCCCATGCTAAAAGCTCAACGTGTTATTAAACCCCCTACTGGACTGGAGCTCTGCAGGACCCAGATTTCTGTTGGGTCTTTAGACACCATCAATTGTATCTTCTCTATGAAGACCCTTAGCTTCTCTAAGACCTTCAAGGAGCCAAAAATGGTACAGACACGTATATGTAAAGCACACATTAATATGCACAAACACACTATTTACACTCAAGCAAATCTCCCAAGGGCTCAGTCAGTGAGGCTGGCGTATGAAAGTCTACCTGAAGTGTTAATTTCTGTAAGAAACAAACACAACAAAAGCAGTTGCAGCAGTGATGTTCTTTCAGCAAATCCATCTAATGGTCTGTCCAGTTGATGCCCTTCCTAATCTAAATTAAGCCTTCATATCATTGATGTTGCTAGGGACATCAACCTGTCTGAATTTGCCATCAAATCTATCAGCACCTTAAACTTAAGAGTTATGTCCTCTTCCTTTTCCTGACCTATCAGCAGCTGCCTTGCCTCATGTCTCCCACAAAACATTCACTTTCCTCTGAAGATGGCATTAAAAAGAAGAATGGGAGAGACAAAAGAGACAAAGAAATGTAAGCAGCACAAATATTGTGCTGATCTAAGTCTATGTTTCCCTTTTCAGAGAAGGAAAAGGCTTCTGCAGTGTTCAGAATCAGCCCTATTTTCTTTTTTGTCCTTTCAGTGTGAAGTATAGCTGAGAAAAAACGTCTAATTAGAAAGTTAACTTCCTAGAAGCAGACATGGCCCGTATCTACCTGTCTGCTCTCTATTTTGAAAATGCATATAATGAAGTCAAAACTCTCCATCCCAGCAGAAATGCTGCAGTACAGCAGTAAGTAGCTACACAGTAACAGCAAGATACTCCAGGTTTCAGTTTTACTTCACAGTGACACCTGTAGCCTCATTCACCATCGGTGAGCTTTCTGCAGAACAACAGACCACAAAACCTTGTATTTTTAGACATTTTACATATAGAATTAAAAAGAATTAAGGCTTTGCTTATTTCACTATGTACAGGCAGATTACAAAAGATGTGGCTCTAGGAGAGATGCTGTATTGAGTACTAAGCCACTGGTGAATGCAGGTCACAGGTGATATCATAAAAGGAAAGGACAATTAAAAGGTTCTGTGCAAGCAGAGAAGCAGATGCTATCTTCATGGGTCTGCTGAAGATTGTGCCATTCCTTCAAGATGTGGTTGAACATGATCAGTTAGTAGCCGAGGCTGTAACACTGGTCAGAAGCTTAAGTCCTCAGAGACAAAAACTAGACCAGTGGTCATATCCAGTACAGCCAACAGTATGTTTCTCATGACAAAAAATTGAATTCCTTTAGTAATATGAATTCCTAGAGATGCTAGCTATTAAATACTGCTAGTGGCTGGGCGTTATGCAATATCAAGGGCACTAATATTTTTGGTCTTATATATGCACTGGAAAAAATAACCAACTTTAGCTGGGGTTTGCACAGCTCAGCATAGTGAATCCAAAGTTAGCTATTTCATTTTTTAAATTGAGTCTGGTTAATCCTTCCCAGACATTCCAGACAACCATCTCAGCCCTTTTCTATTTTGCTGTATTATTTTACATACATAAGTAATTTTTGTTGTTGCAAAAAATATGCTCAAGGGAGCTAATAATGAGGAATTAGAAACTCATTCTAATATTAGACTGAGTATTAGACTGAGTTAGCAAGGACTCCAATTTAGTAACATCAGCGCACTTCTCAAGGGGCCATGTGGAAGCTCTTTATGAAGACCACCAGCCGCATAAACCACTGCAGACTTCTCTGTCGATCTCGGCTGAAAAGCTTACCTACCCACAGATGTTAACTTGGCTCACCACTGGTGATGAGAACTCCACATCAGGCACCACACATGAAAGAATATCCAACTGCTCCATCACATCTCCTCTAGACACCATGGTTTCACTGCTGAACCCAAGAACGGTGTTTCTTCTCGGATGTCTGATTTACTTCTGATACTGGGTAAGATGAAATGGTCATCACAGTACTAGCTTCTCAATCTGAAAGTACTATGCTAGAAACTAAGAAAGTATAAGTTGAGAACAGAGGAAGGGATGACAGCAACCTCCCCCTTACTAGCCAAGACACACAACCCTAACACACCATTTTTACAGTCACTTTTCAAAGGTGACTTTTCCAGCATTAAGGGGCTGGGGATATTTCACTGTCAAAGATCTTAACATTTTAATACATTTATTTCATTTATGTACTTCAGAGACACACATGACAGCACGATGCTTTCCAAGAAAGCGAGCACAAGATGAATAAGACAGCCATTATACTGAACTCTGGCTGTGAATTTAATTCTTCTGCTTGACACAGGCACACTTGCTGAAGAGTCTGCGCCAGAGATGCATGTTTAAGCAGGGCACTAAATCAATATTTACCATAATTCTGAAAGATGTCTGAGCACAGCCTGGGAGTCAAGGCAACGCTTGATGCATAACCATCAGTGAAATACAGGGCTCTAAAACTTTCCAGATAACAAACTGCTCACAGGGCACTGGATGGCAAAGAAAGCTAAATCCACATTATAATATATATGCCCATGCTCAGGCAGCGCTGTTCCAGCCTTCCATGCTGTATTCTCAGCTACAAAACTTCCGATAATAAGTCACTTTTATTTTTGTTGTTAAATGCACTGTCTGATAGTACCCTTGCTTCTTAGAGACAGCTCTTGATCCGTGGTTTCCAAAACCCTCTGCTGTCCTCCACACACTGAATCATCTGCTGGAGAACAGCATATCTGTTAATGCCAAACCTGGTTCTGTTACTCAGTGACATCTGAATGAACCCCCTGGTGCCAAAGGCTCTTTGAACAGAACTGATCTGGATCATTCAGTAACAAAATCAAAATCTGGGGAAGCTGAATTCCCCATGTGGCAGAAGAAATATGGAAGGGGCTCACTGCAGGTATATTGTTGGAAGTAAAATTCCGAATTTGAAAGGAATATTGACCACATAAATTTCTTGCCAACACAAAACTAAAGGAATAAAAAGCTCATCACAATACAGGAAAGTTACAAGTCCAAAGCATTTTAATTAAATAATGAATATCAAATATAAATAAATACACAATGAATAGCAATATGAACACAGTTTTGACTGACAGTGTGACAGCTGCAATGAATCAAAACAGTAAAGTAAAAATGCAATACTTTGTGTATTTAAATGAAACAAAGCTGACAAGATTAATTTACATTCATTCTCCATTTAAAATTATATCAAAACCGAAATCAATTTGTTCCTGCAAAATGTGTCTACTTTGATTCACCTGCATTTCCTGATGGCTGTTAAATTTGAAATGTTTCATCATCTCTAATTGAGAGACCTCTTAAAGTCTATAAACTGCCTAAACCAGAAAGTATTTTAGGTGAGAAAGAGAGATGCTAGGTATGTGAAATGGCCATTTGATGATGGCATGTGTCAGGCATATGAAGAGAGAAAGGAATAACACATGACTTCAGAAGCTTTTGTAAAACATCATATATGCCCTCTTACTAGCTCCTACACATTAAATGATCTCCCACACCTGAAGCACCAGATTTTAAGTTGCTTCTATAGTGCTAATTCACCAGTGAGGCCAATAAATGTCACATTTCTTGTTATAAAGAGTGTGTGGAGATCTTGTGTAACTGAATTAATAAATCTGTATTAATACCTGTTCCGCATTTCCCAAAGCACCTCAGCTATGCGCATCTTCTAGGCTTTGACTCTTCAAAGGCTTTCACTATTGCTTAACCTGAAGCAGATGAACATATATTTGCAAATGTTACATCTATTTTTAAAATACATATATTTTTAAAAAATTAAATAGATACCTGAATCTATGTAGTACTGAAGCATCAGAATATAAATTCCCTGAAACTATTTTCGTATGTATCTCATACATGGCTGTCAACATCTTTGGTTCTTGCCCTAAAACTAACGCAGTGTGATAGCTGCAGTAATAAATAAAGAGGTTTTCAGGACATGCTTTTGAGAGCATGTGAAAGCATGAAAGAGAACTGTGTGCTTGACAAAAGATGAAGCCAGTCTCCAGGCTTGGATTTACTCAAGGGACTTCCATGCCTCATGTGAGCCTTTGCTGTCACGCCACATATCCCAGGCCACACAACATCTTTTTCACAGCTTCTCAGCCCTTTCTCAACGGAGTGAAGTGCTCAGGCCACCAACCTGTGCACCGGCACAGGAGGAAACCTGTGACATTAGCTGTAATGAGACAGCATGCTGCAGACCTATTACATAGCAGCTTCTTCTCTGGCATACAATTGCACATGAAGAAGGGGAAGAAAGGGGAAACATCCTTTCAAAGTCTACTGAAGAGATAGTGGGGGAAAGCAGAAAGTAAACTTTCTAGAGCATGGAAAGGGTTTTGTGTTTGAAATAAGCTCAGAATTTTATAAATGCTACCAAAAATAAGAAATACTGCTATTTCATCAACTGCAGATATACTTCCGCATTTTTAATGCAGATTACTTCTTCTTTATTGAACCTTGAATAGAGATGATTGCTCTTATTATTATATTTGTTACCATAAACAGAGGTGAAACAAATAAGACTAGGTGCTGAAGAGAATGATGAACATGTTCACACCAACACAGAGCCTGTGCTACAAGTTAAAAGAAAAATAAGCTTGTCTTCTTCAGCTTAGTAAAACAACAGCTCAGAGGGGATATGAATGTTGTCTATAAATACATCAAGGAATACAACAAGAGAGAAAGGAGAGCTATTTAAGCTGAAGAACAACATTGGCACAAGAACAAATGGATATAAACTGGTCATGAATAAATGCAAGCTGAAAATTAGAAGAACGTTTCAAAGCAGCAGAGAACTGAGGCTCTTGAACAATTTCCCACTGGGAGTAATGGTAGCAAATGACCTAATTTGTTCTAAGCTGGATCAGTTAATTAGTTTATGAAAGGGTTTATCTGACAGAGGCTGGGTATGGCAAGGGGCTGGACTCAGCCCCAGGTATTCTTTACAGTCCCATGTTTCTAAGTAATTCAAGGTGCTAATTCAGTTCTTTATTGAATGTTATATTATGATGGCTTCTAAATCAAAGATTTTTTTTCCCTGTGTCATTCCATTATGTAACGCCACTGATGTGTATGTTACTTTCCAAATATCAAGAAAAGGTACCTGCATGCAGGAGTTATATTTTAAGATACACGCAATTAGCACAAGCAAAGTGGTGTGGTGCTAAGATGCTTAAGAGTATAAGAAACAGAGGTGAAAGACAAAGGGAAGGCAAGACAAAAGCACCATCCTTGTGAGAGTGCACAGCCTCTTTTAAGGGAAGCAAACCATGACAACTCTTAACATATCTGTTTCATATTTTTATGCACCAAACACTGACTGTTTCAATGAGATTTAAGCAAAATTGTGAATGCGATTCATAAATTTCTGAGTAAAGCAGGTGGAGACAAGTGGCGCTCTGTAGGACAGGCACTATTCTTGGTTACTCATTTCTGGCTGTTCATTATTTCCAGCCCTCTTTCTGCCTCCCAATTTGGTGACATCTTTTCTTGGTACCCAGTACCCCGGCTGCACTGGCCTTTGCCTTGATAAGTGCTGATGCCTTTATGGAGGTGCACAGAGAAGAGCACAACTACATCTATTACATGAACTTCCCATCCCAACTCTCAATACTCACTTGGTTTGGAGGTTTCATTTCATTTTACTTTAAGGTACGGAAACATACTTGTGTCATTTGAACAATTACTTTACAAAAATATTAGGCAGATAACTGAAATGTCTCATTTTCCAGACTATTTCCCAATGCAAGGCATTCTATGAGGTAGGTTTGCTAAGAATATCTTGGACAGGACTCTGCTTTTTCACAACTCTGATGTGTCCAACGCTGTCCCTCCCTCAGGATGCAGTCTCTCTCTGTTTTCAGGGTTTGAGGTGAAGAGGCTGGCATTTCTTTGGTTGTTTTTGTTTGTTTTTATTGGGGGTGTGATGTTGGTGTTTTCTGGGGGTTTTTTTTTGTTTTTTTTGGTTTTTGTTTGTTTGGTTTTTTTAAGGTAAGTGTCCCTCTCAGAGGGAATTTACAATGCACCTTATGTGACTTAAGGGACTACCAAAAAGTATTTTTAACAAATGTGGCATTTGAGGGCAGAAGACAATCACGCTTCACAAACAGGGTTATTGTGGAGCGTGGGTGGTATCTTGTTTAAATGTCATTCTGGTACTTACTTTTTCCTTCGATAAATTGAAAAATTAAATGGTACAATTGAAAACTCCTTGTGATATTTCATTTTCTGTTTGAAGTTTTTATATCGTGGTTTTTTGTGTGGGGTTGTGTTGGTTTCGTTTTTGGTTTTATATTGGGTTTTTTTACGTGGATCACTTGACAATGAACTGTTGCTGGTTAGATTGTGAAATAGCAGGTTCTTCTCCTAAGAATACATGTGAAGGACATAATATCCAATTAACTAAGAAGGCAACTAAAGTTTTAAAAGCATCACTGAACATCCTGCATAGATGGGGGAGGATGACCCCAACAATGATCTATGGGGGTAGTAAGAGGGCAGTCTGGAGACAAAGACTGAAGCACAGGACATCAAAACTTGTTCTCATTTCCTCTTGTGCCTCTCAGTATCTAGTAATTAGTGGCACTCCTGCCAACCTTTCCTCAGGCACTCAACTCACCAGCATCAAGCTCTAACATCAAGCACATTTTCTTCTGCATCAAGCCACTATGACACACAATATACATAACTTATAGAACTGCTTGTTGGGTTACCAGTTTGAATAGTTTTGTGTATGTAAAAAGATAAAATAATCCACTGAACAGTCTCCTGTCTGGAGGCCAAGCAGTATAGTTCCATCCATACACCTGAAATCCCTTGGTCCTCCAAAACAGGGAACATATGCTGACAGCCCACTGGGAAAGGTCTTTAGCCCACTGCTATGACTGGAGCTGTGCCCAAACATTTCTGTGGATAGCAACAGATGAAAACTGCCAGCAACTCTGTTAATAGACTAACAGTATGGGCAACCACAAGCAGCTGTCAGGCCCTGTCTTGGCCCTGCGTAGTTCACTAGCATAGATATACTTAATACATCAGACATCAGATGACAGGAAGGAAAGACTAATAATTATATAATTTTTTTTTTTTTTTGCCCCTAGAAAATCCTTCTTAAGACACTATGCGGGAAATTACAATTTTAATCCAAAACCCCCTAAAGGCAACATAAAGAGACTCACAGGGATTCTGTTAGGCTCTACAGACTCACAGGCTGTGAGAGAATTAGAAACTAGTTAAAAATAAAACAGAACATACAGCACTTTTCAACGTAGTAAGGATAGGAAGAGGTTTTCCCCAAGATCTCTGTAGATTTTAGGGGTAATATGATCTCAGAAGTGGCAACACTTACAAGCACGAAAAATAGCCATTGTCAAGCTAGGAAACACTGAAAGGAACTGTATTTACATGTTAACGAGGCAAATGACAGGATGATTAAATCAAATACGGTATTTTGTCAAATGACCATCATCAATGAGGCAAAATTTGACAAAATTATGCAACTTTGCCTATTTCAAGTTGGGTGCCAAGCTAATGCAACAAGTAAAAATAAGCACATATAAAAAGCATTAACCATAAAGGACAGATCATCAATTACTCTAAATTGCTCCTAAAGCCAGTAGACCTAAATTAATTTAGGTTACTTAGGCTACAGTGTTGTGACAGTAGTGATGCCAAAAAAATCTGAAAGCAATCATAGATTATTTTGAATGCCTGTAGCATGAAAGGGCACTTATAAAACAGGAGTGCTCTACAGAGAGAAGAATTACCAGTGGTCTATGAAAGAAACATACAATACTTGTACATTCAACCCCCTGAAAAAAATCTTTAGTAGGGTAGCACTGTATGTAAAAGGTTCTGCAAATAGATTAAGCTCTTGAATCTGCATGGATACAGACCATATGCTATATGGTCTATTGCTATATTGGAATATAAAAATACTAATATGGTTCTACTCTCTCACTGTACAGTAAAGACAAGTTATACTGAGCACACAGCTTCTGAAATGGACAAATGAACAATAGACCAAGTTCTCTAAACAGGGCAGCAACTACTTCAACTATACGCACAGAAATTGATCAAATAGTAAAAAAAAGCATAAAGAACAAATCCTTGATGGTGTAGGTGAATGCATTCTGAAAGGGCTATGTTTAGATAATGCAAAGGCATAACCTGGTTTTCCACTTATTTTCAAGTAACACAGTGACTGGTGCATGAAATGAATGAACCTGAGTTGTTACACTAGAAGGTATCACCCAATTTACAAGTTCAACAACACTGGGAGACAAAAGACAGCAATAGTGAAGATGGAAATTTAGATAAGAACTATCAAAAACATCAAAAAACATCTACAGAACTTTTAAGGTCCAACCCGAAGAAAATAAGTTATTTTTGATCCAAGTGCTTAGACCATCTTTAATGCTTTGCTTTGGTGTATGACAGTCAGATACTTCCCTAATATAATTCTGCTTACTCACAGGAAAAATTCACAAAATCTATTTCTTGGAACATAGGGAAGTTTATGTCCTGAAATATACTTCAAAGTAAGAGCTTTCTGCTTACAGTACTGAATCTCCCTTTTTGCCAAAAAACCTTTATGAAAGAATCTGTGATTTTGTTTTCTTGGGGGCCATGTGGTAGTCTTTTCTATTCTGTGCCTGCTTCTGAACACTGCACCAGCAGCTATGCCCAGATTCCTGTGTCTGTGTCCAATCTTTCCGTCATCCACTAAGTGGATCACGTCATAGAAGATCAGGTTAGTCAAGCAGGACCTGCCTTTCATAAGCCCATGCTGACTGGGCCTG
>JBCJKH010021193.1:0-15548 GCA_039877255.1 Loriculus beryllinus | reverse complement strand
TACCTCTGGCTTCTTTTCGGCTACAGCAATAAAACCTGTTTTCTTAAAATGAGTGTGTGGTTGCAGAGCCTACCCTACCAAAGTATGATCTGATGATGAAACAGAATTCTGCTAGATACCTGGAGATAAACAGCCATGCAGCTAGCATCCACATATATAGCTAAAACCTTATTTCTCTGACTAGAGTATGAATTACTTTATGCACATACTTATTTTTCTCCAAATCTTTTTGGAACTATAAACCCAATGAATATTATAAACCATATCTTTCTATGTCTCTTTTTCAGGATTTTTCTCTTTATTTTTCTTTCTTTATTATTTTAATTCTTTTTCTAGCTTTGTACAAATGAAATATTTGAGGTATGTTTCTTAAGCTTTGTAGTCATTGCTAGAAAAAGGTGGGTCAACTTCAAAATATTTAGGGCTATTTCATATTAAAATTTTAGTTTATTATATTTTGGATAGCTGTAGCTGCAGAACTACTATTGCTGTAGTATGTGGTACACACAGTAAGAAATCATAATGACAAAACCTGTACCCTGAAATTACTGGTAGCTACCTCAGACAAAAAACCCTAGTGCTGGAGGTGACTGGAAAATGCACTTTTCCTTACTTATTCCTGGAGCAATTCTCAGAGTAAATTCTTAGATCTCTGTCTAATTGTTTGAAAGAGCTTGAAAGGTTGGAACAGATACCCAAAATTTGGTGATGCTTTTCAAAGTCCAAATATCATGTGTGTCAAGATGTTCAGCAATTAGACCAGTCTGGGCCATTGTTTTGCTGCCAAACAAAATTAAATGTGAATATTTCAGGTGAACATCATACAAGCAGATTACATAATGTTACAGTAGAAAGGGTTGGTCCTCAGGTATATAGACAAAGTATCTTTTTTATAGTAATTAATTCTCAAATGAAATTATTTTAGCAAAAGCAGAGTTAAAAATGGAACTTAAATTTTTAGAATAGGTTTGCTCTGTTTGGAATAAGATCCAGTAGTGATTCATTCCAAATATATATTAATTTTCTTTAATATGTTACACAGGTTATAATTAACTCTTCAAAGAATAGCTTCATTTTAGACAAATTTGTCATTTAGCTGTCATAAAATATACATACCATAAAACACTAGTGTGTGACAGAGTATCCTAAATTAGCTGTTTGAAAAGGAGAGTGACAAAATGGAGAATTGACACAAATGGCTTCTGCCCCTAAGTTTTTTAATTAAATATCAGCTGGGCTACCTACGTGCTTTTTGCTAATTGTGTTCACACATGAAAATAGTACTATATTCTTCTGAATATATCCCATAGAAAGTAAGTGAGCAAAGTTTTCTATCAGAGAAGCTAAAATCAGCATCACATTAAGAAAGCTGGAAAGCTATAACGTTCATTTTCACCTTTCACAATTTCCACAACATAGGTGATTATTTCCAGACACAAGACACTCTTTATTTCAGTCCTCTGTGCTTTATTCTATTTATCTGGTAGTGTAAATCTAGTGAAGACTAGATTGTAGGTAATAAGGATGTAAAATTAACCAAAGTCAAAGTCAGGTAGTGCATATCCAACATGATAGTGAGGACAGATAAAGCCAGAATGCTGCTGGGCATTTTTTCAGTTAAGCATTAAGGTATATTCCCAACAGAAAGACAGAGAGGCTATTCATATTGAATTTAACTTTCCCCTACAACAAAAAGCATGATCAAGGACAGATGACTTGGAGTACAACTAGTGTAAATCGTAATGAATTAATTATAACAAACAGTACAAGAACTATAGAAAATGGGATGACTTCCGTTGGCATTTATAGGGAGATACATACCTTTTAGTTGCATTTGTTCTTCAGAATATCTGAGCCACACCTACACTTTCTGCAAATGCTCTTCTAATGAGCTTGAGGATGTCTGGGACCTGACTCTTGCGGCCAGCCAAGACTCAGGCTGAAACAAGACCATTTTGTCCTGAGATTCTTTGGTCTTCTAGGGAGATGAGTATGGTAGGCACTGAATTATCTGATCTTCTTCATGAAATGGATTGATTTTATTTCCTTAGTACTCCCTGGTCAAATGGAAATACAATTTGAGTCATCTCTCACCATCAAAGTCTACAGAATGGAAATATGCGTTCTATCATTTTTGCTTCATCTTTGTACCTTGCTCATAGACAGCAGACTCCAAGGCTGTTACGACATCCCTTCCACAAACAGATGTGTTTTTACGTGTGTCTAAATGCAAAGAGAAATCACCCTTTAGAAGTCTAAGTAGCTTATACACCAATGTTTTTATTTCTTAAAATTTGGTGCAAACATCAGTTTAAAAGTGCAGATGGACTTGTTATGATTAGTTTTTCTGCTTAGTGGGAGAAATCCATAAACGTGAATTCTGGTGGATTTACCACTTCATGTTACTAAATTTTAGTGACTGTTGTTATTTTGAATGAGCTGGAATTGCTGTTTGTTTTCTTTTCTCTTTGCAAGGGCTATGATTTCCAGCATACAGAAAGTTGCAGTAGTTGATTTGAGATGTTACACTTTTGTACTTTCTTTAGTAAATTATGAACCCAAGTGTACCAAGAACACTAGCAGATGTAAATCGAGATTTTTTTACAACTATGGAGGTTTAGATGTCCAAGCACAACCCCACAGTCCTGTTTAATGCAAAATCACTGTTAAAACCAGTAACAACTGTATGAGATTTCACTAAGTGTGACATCCAGTCTATGCCCAAGTAGATGATGCAATAGCTAAACAGCCACCTGTGATTTATTATGTGTACAAAACTTATGGAGAACTCTCAGCAAAATGTTCATTGGTAAGTCATGCTACCTCAATCTGTTTTGTTCATTATGTCTGCTTCTGCCTCAATGGGTTAAATTAACTTGCTATATAATCATGACCATGCTGTAGTTTGGAATTAAGTTCGAGTGAGCTCTTTTCAACAGTTCAAATAATTTCACAGGCTCCATTATCAAAATTTTCCTCTGCAAGGGTAGTGTTTTATGTGTCTCCTGAGTGTCCTATAAACTCCCAGTATTAATAGTGTGTTAGTGGTGATATTGATGCGTGATAGCATGGATACTGCCTGCACTGTTACAATGCTTTAAGACTGTAAAACATTTTTAGCACTGTTCTTTGCAAGGCTTAGTCTTGATAGTGTAATATAGCGCTGCTAATTATATTGATCTAATTAATCTAATTAAATTGCAGCTAGATATGTTGTACATGTCATTTGTCTATATTAACATTATGTAAACCTATTCTGCTTGTCTGTGCATTTTATATACAATGCCTCTTTAGCATTTGACCAGGAAAGTGATTGTATGTCTCCTGCATCTCATACTGGTTGGAAAGAGATGTGGTGATCAGGTGATTTATGAAATGAGAAAAGCCTGATTGTTTTTTAGACTGGTTTTATTTGACAAGACAAAGGATTTTCTCTTCCTGGAGCTTAGAAAATGTCTTTTCTGCTTCTTTATTTGTTTATACCACCTTTGACAAAAACACACATTAATTTTTCAGAATTTCTATGAATCACATTCAACATGTAAATCAATAGACCAAAGGGTCCAGAGTTGCTTTTGCTGGACCAAAGGAAACATAACTGCACAGCTTTGGTATTTTTCTCTTACATAAAAAAAGAATGAGTATGGAGAAAATTTACACTTAAGGGAGCAAGGTAGCTTCCTCCTGCTGTTCCCTGTCACTTGTTCTGCCTTCTGCCAGCTACTCCAGAGGAGATGCCTTAGCAGACATGCCAGCAGATGACGAAACAGCAAATCTTCGACTTTTTTGGCCATGCCTCTTCTTGTGTAGCAAAAGCTCTTTTCATAGTTGTACTTATTCGTTGTGGTTCTAGCAACGAAGGGTAATGTAAACAGATGGTATCCTTACCCTCCTCCTAATGCAGGACACACACTTGAATGTCATCCAAACTTACCCTTCTCCTGGGTTTTCTTTTATCATCAATTAAATCAAAGCAAATATTCCTTCAGCATGAGCTGGCTTTCCAGACTTTGCCTACTTCTTACTTCTTGTCTTTAATTCAGAGACACTCCATCATTTTTTATGATCCCTGTTTGGCATTAGGAAGACTCAGCTGGTTCAGTTGCTATTCTGAATCCGCTGTGTCACTCTGCAGAGTCATGGCAGACTGTGCCATGTTATAAGAAGAATGTGACTATTTTCTTCTACATTAGCCTCCCACAGCAATTAGTGTTGTCTCTGTTTAGTTAGCCAAATCAACTGAATGCTAAAAATATACAACACTGGGCAGGTTAGGAGCCTGAAGGAAGGTTGAACACCGTGTTCAGCTGTGTTGGTGTTAGATTTAGTTGTATTTTTATTTTTTTAAAGATTAAAATGAGAAGATAAAAATGTTTTATTTAATTATGGTAAGATTTTTTTTAAAACTCTGAAGTGGATATTTTAAGCAAGGTTTTGCTGCTGCTCATATGGAGAAGTGAATGGTCCTCCTTTCTGCAGCTGACCATTGTCATCTTGTTGATGAAATTGCCCTCACATTTCTAATGTCAGGAAAATGGAGTGACAGAGGGAAAGGGAATAAAAACGATATTTTTAATATCTCATTTTCCTTTGTTCAGTATAAGAAGAGCTTGTTTCTTTAGCTTACTCTTGGTAATAGCATTAATGTAAAACATTTTAAACCCATTTTCAATTCTGATTAATATAGCTATGTAGCTAAGGTGATAATTATTTTCCAGGTGAAACAATTTTCAATTTTCAAATAAATGAAGTCAGGAAAGGCACCTGGGCTTTCTATAGTAATCTAACAAGCTTCTAGAGAGATGCTTTGTTTACTGTGCTTGGACAAGAAAGAAGCAATGTGAGTCTTTCTTTTCTTTTTGTGCTATCACACCTTCTCTAGATGGCATAGGGCAGGGCTTCACAACTTAGAAAACTTAAAATGGAAGTCTTCCACAGGTGCCTTTCCCCCTCTTTCCTCTAAGGTCTTTTAGACCATGTAGCAGCCATACACACAGTGAAGAAGGCAGCCACAATCCTGCAGCTATCTATATGTGGTATGTATGTATTGAACACATGATAGGGGCTGGAGGTTGCTGTTTAAGGCTTTTGCTTAGCTGACACAAAGCAGTAAGATCAGAAATAGCATAAAAGAGGAAGACGTGAAAGATGAAGAGCTCTGTAGATGACCTCTTGAAGTCAATAGGAATACCCTCGGTCATGTCTATTGTCTGGGAGCTGGGCCCACTTAGAGAGAGAATGGGATAGAAATAATGCTTCTGAGGAGGCAAAATCCTGGGGATCTGCAAAAGAGAAAAACAAAAACAAGCCTGAAGGGACTTTGGAGCAGAGCCAGCAGAAGCTGCTGTCATCTCTGTCCTGCTGTCCTTTCTTGAACCTGGCATGATCAGCTGATCTGCATGAATGTGATGTTTTTATGGCACTGGTTATAATTGGTAGTGATAGCAGCATGACTGAAGGAGATAGTACATTGTATGAAAACAGGTTGAAGAGAGTCAGTTATAAAATCTTAAAGCTCATTTCATCAGAGTGGGGTTTTTTGCTAATCAGAATATTTTCTGTGAACCTTGGAAATTGCAGCCTCTGATCACAAACCAGAGAGTATGAGAGGGTCTCATTCATGAGTGCTTTATCTTCTCAGGAACAAGTCAATAAGCCTTTATTGTTTAATTTTTCTTTCTTGGGAACTGAGCAGCTGACATTTTTTCAAAGTCCCTTAATTTGTAGGGGACTTTGTGGGAGTCACAAAACCCCATTAACCATATTTTTCATCTGGCTTTAGGAGGAATATATTTTAAAATGGTAAAAGAAAGACTTTGAACAGCTTCTGATAACTCACAGTTTAAGCATGGCTATAAAAAGAAAATGAAAAGGCAATTAAAAATGGAATATTTCTTTCATCAGTTTTCTCCCCCCAATTGTAATTTGTCACTATTTCTTTTCGGTCAGCAGAAGGATGAGGCTACAAAAGACAATTTAACACTGCAAAGCTAGTTGCTATAAAGCACCATAACTTGGCATTTGAATGAGAGACTCACTTTTTTAAATCTGTATCATCCCCCCAAAAAACTTCTGAAAGATTTTTTTGCATGTGTTTTTTTTTTTTTTTTTGTTTTTGTTTTTTTGTTTGTTTAGTTTTTGTTTTGGGTTTTTTGGGGTTTTTTTCTTCAAAAATTTGACTGTCCACAACCAGAAATCCCCTCATGTTGTGATAAACCTGCACAGACATGTAATCCAGAGAATCAACAAAAGTAGGCTTGAAACACTTGCAGTGTCCATGTTTGTCCACCCAAACTGAGTTACACTTCTGCAAACTCAGTGAACAGATGCCAGAAGTTCCTCTGATCCCTGGTCTGCAAATCTTAAGGTTGCTTGGGTGCATTTCCATGCCGACTCCTGAGACAGAATCACCTTTCCCAGGACAGAAGGGGTTTTGTGCTGACTGTGACCATCCTTACAGAAATTACATTTCTGCTAGAGCAAAGGGGCTGAGGGGCTGTGTTGCACCCAGCTGATGGAGGGCTTAAGTCTCTACACATTGCCTAGGCAGCATGGCAACAGGGGCTGGTTTCCACACCAGGGCAGCATAGCCAGAAGGCCTCAGGTTTTCTTGACTGGGTTTTTCCAGCAGTACTGTGAGGCCTACACGGATATTTTTGGCAAAATAAATATTTGTATGCTGCTAAGCAAACATAAAATAGTATCATTATTTAAAAGGGTGCTGAAAGCCATTGACTCTCTTGTGTGTATATGTGTAAAGTTGTACTTATTTATCACATGTTTATGAAACAGCCACCACTATATCATCTGAACTCAAGTTTTGTGAAAGTTCACAAGTCCATATTTCACACGAGCCATATGCTTAGCTGAAGGCACATAATTTACAAACCTTTTAAGTGATTGTGTTACCAACAATTCACGTTTCTGCTCTCAAGATAAAGTTCCAGCCCATTCCATCTGATCAGCATCTTATTCTTCAAGCAGGTGTCACAGTTTCTGAATTTTGTCCAGATGGCAGCTGATGTAGAATGAGAGATGGAGTGAATAAAATCAAATGCTGTGAGAAGAGCCGGTGAGCCTTTGCGCCTCATGTTACTGCTAGTGACAATAGATTTAATGCAGCCATTGTTCATGATCTTTGAGTTTATTAGAGCTAAATGGTTAAGATTATCTCATCAAATTATAAAAATCAGAGAAAGTGATTGAAAATGCTCCCTGAAATATATTGCATTTGTTTCTAGATCATGACCGCTTTGCAGTTCATGTTTTCTAGTGGCACACATATATCTATACATATATCTGTTCGTATCCAGAGCTGGTTCAGCAGTCATTCTTCCCAATATTCCTCAAATCAGTTGAAAAGCAGCAGCAAAGCCTGTAGACACACTACTGAGTGCAATGAAAGTTTCAATATATGTATGTGCAAAAAGCACTGGTCCAGTGGGCTATCTCAGGGAGCATATAACTGCTGATTGGACCTGCGAGGGTCAGCAATTACCTCTCAGCAATTCAGGCCCCCTGACAGAGACACTTTTATCTGTAAGGCAGCTTCCAGAGTTGCATGCTGTAGCCAGGCAGAAGCCTTACAAGCACAAGGCAGAGGAGAGCAGTGCTGTGCCCTCCCTGGTGAGATCTGCAGCCCTTTCATATCCACTTGCATGTGGGACAGGACCCTGCTGACTAATGCCCAATACTGTCTGTTAAATGCTTATAAAACCATGCTGCATGAAGCTCTGTAATGCTAGTTTGATATGCCCATCAGCTATACAGGGATCCTGGTTATAAATGCTGCACATGCTGCCCCACCTGGAGCTGAGCAGCCTAAAAAGCGAGTTGTCAGGAGTTACTTTCCACTCTCCATCTCCATTTCTATCACTTGGGTGTTTGCCTCCAGAAAAATCTGTATCTTTGAACTGCCTCTCAGAGAGGCTCTTATTATGACACTGGTGGGCAGAGCCCTTCACAATTTGTAAAATAACCTGCTGCCATGTCAGATTAGGTTATGTGCCATCAAATTATTTAAATCTTCACAGTTATATTTGCTCTACAGGCATTCACACTCTATCTCTTGAGACCAGCATTTCTGCATCTTTGCAGATACTTTCAGGTCATTCTTTTTTTTTCTTTCCTTTTTTATTTTCAAGAGCCAAAGTCAGCTCTCAGAGGTCTTCTTAAGATCACAAAAAAGAAAGGTGATGCTTGATGTATATTTTATGTTTTTTCTGTCCAATGACTCTAATGTCAAAATTGCTACAACCTTCCAAGAGAAATGCTAAATCATAACGTGGTAAGAAAGGCACCCTCGACAGGTCTGCAAATGACAGCTCTATAATTTCAGCATTATTTGAATACAATGTAGAAGTGCCTTATATGTTTAAGCAGCTTCATTTTACATCTGCTTTTTAGAATAATTGATTCATACTTGTCTGCACATGCTTTCAATAGTTCTTCTTTCTTAGTGTCTTTGTCTTACCCTTCTATTTTTATTTATTTTTTCTAAATATTTTTATTCGTTTGATTTTTTTCTATAATACTTATTTTACCAGTGAGAAGATGAGAGGGTCAGGCTAAGCATGAGCTAGATTGAGCTGCAGTGAAATGAGTCGGCTTTTACTCCTGCTTTCATTGCACCCTTACAGTAGAATGACTTGAATTACATGCAGATTTTTTTCCTGCCCACTTTCATACATATGCTAACATGAATTGCTTGATTTGTGGCTCAAAAATTGTCATTATAATTTCTAAGTACTGAGGTACATTTGACTTGGTTTAATATCTCTAAATTATTTTTGCCATTGTTGCTGAAATCTGCGTGAGTTGGTTGGAGTCCCTAAAATATCTTCCAGTGGTTCTTGAAGACAATTTTTCATCAGGAGACAGGGGCTTCAAATCCTACTAAACCAAAAAAGTTTATAGGCCTATATTTTATTTTGCTGTGGTGTTTCTGCACCATTGAACTGACAGCTGAGATCCTACCTGTTTCCTCTGTGCCTGATGTCAGATGCCGCCAGTGAAAGGGTAAAGGCAGTGGTATGGACTGGGAAAACCAATATTTTTGCAGTGTGACCACCCTGGTTAAAGATGTGTGTCAAACATCAAAAATCTGTGAGACCTGGCAGATCTCCATGGAGGCAGCTTTGCTCCTTGCAGCATGCCCCAGCAGCCTGTGCCCTGCTGCTCTGACATAAAGCCATGGTTGTAACCTCCATGGTCAGCGCCACACCAGCAGCAGCACTCCAGAAACCCAAGTATGGGCAGTGTTTCATGTCAGGACTGCATGTGGACCCAGTGTGGGATGCTTGCCCATATTGCTGAATGCAAACACCAGGAACCAGTCACACCTGTGCCTGAAGGGGGCCCTTCTGCCTGCAAACCCACACAGTGGTTTCCCGAGGCTGGGAGGATGAGAGGCAGGTGTTGTGCAAACTGCTACAAACCAGGAGTGTCTCCACAAATGGCAGTGGGTTTAAAATGCATGCGTCCTCCCAAAATGAGGTCAAAACTAGTGGATCTTCTTTGTTTGTTGTTTGGGTTTTTTTTTGTTTCTCAGTGTGAAAACATACTGCTTTCCTCAGTGGATACTGAGAAAGATGCAAAGAAATGCCATTGGAAGGTAGAGAGAATTAGAATTACAGAGAGGGAAAAATCTTTCCAAAAAGCACTGGTAAATACCGTTTAATAAGGTGTTAGCCTAAAAGCTCTGTCCACTTTATAAAAACATTGTACCTACTACTTCCTATTGAAAGCCATACTATAAATAGAAAGGTAGTCTCTTCCCAGCCTCAAATTTCCAATCAATAAAAATATTTACAATCAAATAAAGTATGCTTCAAAAACAATTCATAAACGCTGGGCTAACATGACTCTTTTCCCATCAAAAGCTTGCATGCTGGTGACTCTCCTACAGCTGGCTGTGGTGCATCTCGTTACTGCTCTGTGATGGGGAAACCATGAGCTGTTGTGTACCCAAATTGCCAACCAAGTGGTGACCTCCACTGCTGGATCTGGGCTCACTGCTCCTCAAAAGCAGCAGGCTGTGCCAATCAGTAGCATGATCACACTACCAGAGATGAAGTCTCTTTGCTTCATTTTATAAGACCATTTGATAGTTCTCTGAATGTAAAGTTTTCAGAGGATACACAAAGATCTCTAATCAATGTTCTTCAACATTTATCTTCCATTTCAAAATTTCCTTTTTCTGATATTTTTGTACCAATAATACAGGTTATATGATTTCTCTCTTTTTGAACTATTCTGCCTGTATTGATGCATTGTTTTAATGTTCTTAGCAGAATTAATTAATGCTGGAAATGCTGGTCGTACCTTTGTAGCACCTTTCCTCTCCTCACATGTTTGCTGTCATGGAGGGCACCACGAAAGTACTGGGAAAGCCTCCTGGGGAGTGGGCACATGTGCACGTGTTTCAAAAGATGTGAAACCATATGTCAAATTCCTGATCACATTATCTGCAAGGGGAAGTATGAGAAGATTAAGTCAGTCTGCAGCCCAGACAGTGCAGAATGGGCAGTATCAAAGCTTTGAGATCAACCTAGGTAGCGACTTCTGGTTTTGTATGAAACAAAGAGCTCTTTAGATAGTGTCATAGCATGTAAAGCTTATAGATAGATAGAACTGAAGGGAATAGGTAATAACCATAAAACAGTATTATGAAAATATAAACCTTAATTAAGGATAATGGGTTACTCTCTTAATTAAATACATTTAAATGTGGATGCAGTGTTTTGATGCATGGCTGCTTTTGTCCAAGAGCATATGTGTGTTTATATACTGATCTAATATTGATGTATAACTGACGCATTAAATATGCATCAAAGGATGAATACTCTACCCTAATGTTAAATGGGTCTCTTTAGAGCTGTGTAGTTGTACAAATATGTGGAAGAAGACAGCCCCTGCCCCCCAATTTCTCATCTAAAAAGAAAAGCACATAAAACTTAACACGTGCTTAGGGTAACTCAAGGTTGTAAGAGGATTCAGTCATACCCATAGGTGCTGTGCTCTTTCTGCTGAAGGACCTGAATGGTGGTGGGATGTCTCTGTTCCTTATTAATCCAGGAAACAGAGCCTTGCGATTAAAATTCAGGTTCCCTGTTCTGATTACAATGTCAGCATCTTGGGGGTTTGTGTGGAAGGAGTGCCCCTGTTCCTCTTTTTGCTACCTTCAGAAACAGAAGCTCAGTTGGTCCCCTCCTTTCTAGTGATGGAAGAAACCTTATTTTCTGACTTTCAGCATTGCAAGTTTCTGATGTGTCATTAAATAATCTTATTCTTCTGAGTAGTTAGATGATTATAGGGGGATTAGATTATGGTTAGTACCAGGGAGGGGGCAGTACAGAAACACACCTCTAAATTACACATATACCTTATGAAGTGCCTATGCCACCACCTTCCCTGGAGGCATCTGGGACCTGTCATGGCCAATGTTCACCACTTGCTTCACTATCGGTGCAGAGGCCCAGCCTTAGTGCTCCTGCATTGCTGACCTTCCTATCATGCACTGAGGAGAGGGACTTAGCAGTAGCCAAAACCACCTGGAGTTTATTGGCTTTCTCTCATATGCTGTGTTATTCCTCTTGCTTTGGAGAAAATTCATGCCTGCTATCATGAATTTGCCTCTTTGATTTAAAGGTTTCTCTAGTTCAGGAACAAAACAAGCTTTGTCCTGTCCTTAAAATACCAGAACTTCTGCGTTTTGTTTTTCTTTTTTATTAGTATTTCTTTTTGTTTGTTTTGTTGGGTTTGGTTTCTTTTTCCTGAGGTAAACTTCACCCTAAGAGCAGAAGTACTGACCCCTTTATTCCTCAGATTGTTCTTTCTGAATTTGGGCTGAGGAATGTCATGTTCCCTGCAGTTGCTCGTGCTTAAAAAAGTACCAGCCACAGTGGTTTCCTTCCTTTCATAATCTTCCCTCTATGTCCTCCCTCTCCCCACCACAACCTCTCCTGCCTTAAACATTTGGGTTGATATTTTCTCTGCTTGGTCTCAGGGCTACAGTGATATTAAAAAAGAAAAGTCTGAGTAAAATAAATTGTTCCTTATTGAGGTAGAGTACACAGGGAGAGAAAAAATTATGCCTTTTCCTCGGAATTTTAGCATAAGCATACAGTAAATCAAAATGACAGGGTCCATAAATGTCAGAGAGAATTTTATTAGCAGAAAGAGTTAAGGATATTCAGACACAACTGTCCTGCCAGCATCTGAGCCCAAGATTATTTTAGACACATGGGCAGCTTGACCATATCTGTGGGATCATGAACTGATCTCTCCATGACTTAATCTGAACTTTGAATAGATGGGATGCACTCCATGTAAAGAAAGCTTCTAGATGTCTTACTTTTTGAATACTTGGAATTTTAATCTGATGCTTTTGAAATCGAAAGAAAGATTTCCATCAAGTTAAATGGGTTCAGAAGTGAGTCCTAACATGAGATTACTTTTTTCATTAAGGATATTATGTTGCATCATTGAACTCTATGTTTTTTTCTGTTGACTTCATTAGATGAAAAATTGGACCCTCAAAGCATATGCCTTGATAAGGCATTTCATCTTCTGTGACTGCAGCACGAAAGGCAAAAAAAAAAAAAAAAGAATAATATCATCCTTATCCTTGCTGTTTCTTATTTCTGTGACATGTTGCCTCTGATATTTCTGCATTTTGAATCATAAAGGCTCTATTCTCACTGGGCTGTTGTCCCATGTTAATCTGATATTCATATATAGTTTTGCTAGAAAAGAGCTTGTGAATGATCTCTCCCTTCTAATTTATTCAAGACTAACATTCTGCTACTGGCAAACTTGCCTCCACAGTTCCCCTGAATGTACAGTATAGCCAGATGTTTTGTAGTTTGGGTCTCTCTGCATATCATTGTACAGACACTGCAAATATCTCTTTCCTTTGCTTTTCTCTAAGAGCCCTCACAATGGAATACATGAGGAATATGTGAAAACAGGTTGTAAACTAAACTAAAATGAAAATTTAAAATACAGAAACTATTTTTTAAAAATCAGGGAAAATATATAGTTTTTTGTAGAGCAGATTGGACTGTCATCTGGGCACTATGTGCACAATTGTGCAGTTGCAAAACCTTGTAAATAGCGAGACATTCATTTAAACCAACTTCTAAATAAAGACATAAAATTATAAGAATAATGTGGAATTGGCTTTGTATCAGTAATACTTGTATGGCACCAATTACTAACACACTTGTGTGCCTGTCAGCATTGAAGGCATATTCTCAGTACCGCTGTCAAGGAGGGAAACGACTTCTAAAAAGAAAACTGAGGTATAAAATCTATGAGGATTTAAAATGTAAAACTTTTCATTTGATTTCAGTGCTTAGGTAGGCCATGCTTAAGTGCTTAAAGTCTTCTGAAATTCTGGGCTTGTAGTTCTGTTTATTATCTCAGATCCATCTGTAGTAGAGGCAGAGTCCAGTAACATCCCATGTTAGGCACTGCTGTGGTTGGGCCAGCCTTCTTTTCAGTCTATTTCCATTCAGAATGAAGTAAGAAGTGATCTGTAGGAATGATTATCAGTGTTTTTGACAAAAGTACTTTAGGGGATAAAAGGTCCTCTGATTATTCCTAGATAAATGAGAATCATGAGGGTGGAGACAACCTGGTTGAAGTCAGTCAAGGGCAATAGGAAACTGTGATTCTTGTTCCTAATGAAACAAAGAGAGAGAGAGAGAGAGACTGAGAACTGCAAAAAAACAAGGCTTGTGAAACTTGTGAATGCAGCTTGAATTTTCCTCAAAGTTTTGCGACAGTTTCAGTGGGAGGCTGTGAACTGGATCCATCTCTGCTTAAAATGAAGAACAGGAATTGACCATCAATTTCTGTGCATCCTCTGAGCATACAATTAATGGTTCTATTAGAATGAGACTTCCCCAAGAAATTCTCTAGTAATTGAACTACTTCATAAATTAAGACAAGCAAGCACAGTTGTATAAATAGTGGAATGGCTGACCAAGTTATTTATAATAAAGTTTTGGCCATTGTAGCCTTCAATCCCAACTGGGTGATGACAGAAATTTCTGAACAGCCCAGAAAATAATTTCTGAAACTTTGGGTGAGTATTTTTAGGTGACAGCATGACATGGAGGGTTACTCTGTTCTCTGCTGCACAAGCCTGGTTTGAATGGCCTGCATCAATCCTTACATTTAATGACAGAAAACTCAGCTTAACCTTGCTGTAAAGTAAGTATTTATACACATCAATGAGGGAAATAAAACACCTTATTGATTTTACATCTGCTTTCACTGTGGTAATTAAAATGTACCTTTGCAGCTTGCAGAATAGTAGTCTGTTTGTATTAGATCAAAGAAAAGCTCTTTGACAGACCTTATTTTGCATTCCTGTTGTCCCTTGAAAATTCTGAATAAATGCAGAAGGATGAGTCCAGTCTTCATAATTTGCCACCCTTTAATGTTAGTAAAAAGATACCTTCCGCACAAAGGAGCTGTTTGTCTGTTTGCAATGGTATACTCTAATACTAATAAAATTATAGTCAAATAGTCAAATTCAGTGTTGACTACCCAGAAGTTCAACATTCAGTGTAGTTAATAGCTTTTGCTGGAAATACACTTTGTCAGGAGTCTTCTGAGGAAACCTTCTTGATCTAATTGTTCACAGGAGGATTGTCACTACAACAGACTTCTTCAGGAAACCAAAATCCTTGAGAAGGGCACAGGAGACCTTCCAGTCCTGCTGAATTTGGTATTGGATCATCACTTTTAACTATATGCTTCTAATTGGCTGCTTTGGATAGGATCTATGGGCTTTCTACATGTATGCAATCTGTTTTGTCTGGAGCCTGGTCCATTTGCTATTCATAGTGTTTGTGAACCTGGACTGTGGCCCCATACCTGACACTGTTGTAGGGCACTGGTGTAAATAGAACCGCTCAACCACCTAGGCGAAATTTTTTTCCTGGCGAAAAGTAAGTTTTAAGTCCATCCTTGGTATGTTAATATTGAAGAATCCTCTGGAGTTGTTCTTTGCCAAAATTTCCACCCCAAAATTTCTCCACCTTTGGTTGTGATGGATGAGAGAGTTTCCTAGACAAGATTGACTTTCAGACATCTGATTGTCTCACGTTGTTAAAATTTTTGACTGGTAATTTCAGAAATAGGACTAGTTTTGCCAGCATTTTGTGTGTGTATAAAGTCAAGCTTTTTGGCAGCACAAGTAATTTTGAAAACATATCTGTTTTCTCTGGTTTCTGTGATTTTTTATTTTTTTTTAACTTTTCTCAAGTACTCTAGACCAGAATGGCCACATGATGTGTGTAATTTTCATACTTTGGATTGCTATTATTCTCTCATCTGTACCTCCAATGGTATGCCATGATCAGATGAGTCTTCTCATGTACTTAATTTACAGGTAAGGCCATGATTTGTCCTATGACACACCGATGTTTGTGATGGAATGCAGCAACCTCACAGATCTAACTGACCGTAAAAAAAAACCCATGGCAAGCACCGAGGCCCCGCGAGCTGCGGGGGCAGCCCGACGCTGGGGCGCA
>JBCJKH010021191.1:0-13030 GCA_039877255.1 Loriculus beryllinus | reverse complement strand
GGCAGGTTCAACCCACCACCTCTCAGCCTATTCATGTGCTTGTGACCTTCAATACTCAACTTTAAATCTTTTTAGAAAGAGAGCATCCTATGTCACAGTGTATCTACTTTGTCCATGCTGAACATGGCTTTAAGAATGATTTAGAGGAATGAGTGCTGGAGCACTATCATTACTCTATTCTTTTAAAATGCACGTGTTTTATTTGAAACTTTTGAGATCTGATTCTAGCTTGCGAGATCTGAGAGTGCAGTTTTAAAGAGTGAGAAAACCCATGAAATATATGTGTATGCGTCTTCCTGCAGTCTGCAAGTTAGCTAGAATTTATCCCAAAGAAGAAACAACTGAAGGCAGCATATATGTTGGTGCAGTTCTCCCCTCAGCTAGTAAATAATTTGTTCTCTACTTTTAAAAGTAATTTTTAAAACTTGAACAGCACTGAAGGTGAAGTGCATTTCTGCCTTGATAGTAATGCCAATCTAAGTGCTTCCTTAAGCAGTCCTACCTACTGGAACTTCTGACTGCTAGTACTCCAACAGCTTGTCCCATTTCAGGAAGCAAAACTAGGGTTACCTTCATAATTCTTCCATGTTTACCAAAGATCAGAATGGCTTTTCTCAACACTTAGGTTTTTAAACAAGTGAAATTAATATACACATTAGTAACAGAACAGCTGTGGAGCTCTGCAGGAATCCCATCAAAAAGGAAGCAAGCAGGGTGAGTAGAAAGAACCAGCTGGTTAATCAGAAGAGGAGGCAGCTTGTTGAAGAAGCTGGCATCCTCAAATCTTCAGTTGGTGGGTCATTTTGTCCTCGGCAGGGACTCCTTGCATCATGTGCAGTTTTTGCTTTCACTGCTCAATCAGTGTGACAGTGTGACTCTAGATTGGTTCTAAATGCAGTGGAAGTCTTGGCTCTGATTTAAATTGTTCTCTGATAGTTTATTTTAAAATATTAAATAAATGTAACAGCAATAAAACTTGGGTGTGAAAGATACAATAGGTTTTAAACTATGGATGTGAAAACTTTATTCTTAAACTGTTAAGAACGATTTCAGCAGTTTCTAGCAGTTGTTTTCATTTGCTGCTGGGTGGTTTGGTTGGTTTTTTTTTTTTTTTGAATAATTGTCAAATAGTGAGTTTCTTAGAGCAATTCACACTGTGATATACAGGATTTCAGCTCTTGTATACCCACGGGTCTGTATGGTCTTTTATAGTTTAATGTGTATTCGAGTGATATTTCTGCTTACTCTCTGGAATTGTATTCTAATCTTATGGAATATTTTTATGAATCTGTTTGTGTCACAGGCTGGTAATCTGGAAAGTCTAAGAAAATGTTCTGTTCTTTTCATTGCTGTTTTCATAAGCAGTTTGCAGGGCAAGAAAGAATAAAAGGGGATTTTCTAGTTAATATGACTTATTTTTCTGGTTTATAATAGTTGCCTATTGGACCCAATATTAATTTATAAAACTGTGACCATATAGTAGGAAAACATGCTTAACAGATTTGTAAATGGACTTTAAAAAATGTATTATTTTTGGTTGTGGTGGTATTAGTATTGTAATCCCCAAAAAAGGCAGGATTTAAGTTCTTAGTCAGATAGTGAAGACATGAAAGAAAATTCTGAGCTCCATGTTCTTAACATTTAATCTGAGGAAAAAGGCAGTAAAGCAGTCATGTCCGACTCATGGCAGGAATGCAACAGGTTACCCAACAAAGCATTTAATATTGGTCAGGTCAGAAAGAGTCAGTTGAGGACCAGCAGGATGAGAGACAAGTTTTGTTTACCCATACTGTTTTGAACCTCAGTGCATCAAGGAGGTTTGGGAGATCATTGTAAGTGGTTCTACAGAGCAAATCAACGTTGAAAAAAAGGATGTCAGTAATAAAGTTAACTAGAATTTGCATACAGTAGACAAACATAATTTTGAAAACTTTATCACTGGGGTGCATGCAATGGATGATAAATTTTTAACTGATAATTCCGTTATAAATTGAATCCAGATTTTCTGACTGAGACAGAGGAAAGATAGTGTCAGAAACAGTAGAAGAGCAGTAAAGAAAGACCCCTGGATCACAAGGTAAGTTGCATTACTTCCATACTTCTGCTTCCTTGGACCAAAATCTAACATAATTTGATCATAGTGAAAGAAGCAGTGATGTTCTTAGGTACCTTCACCTTATGAAAACACCATGAGTTTCCTGTGTAGGCTGGCTCCCTGCGACATTCATATTAGATTTCCATAAATAGTTCAATGAGAAATGTTATTTGAATAGAAAATGGGCTTTGGATTGTCACAGCTACATCAGAAGAGTGAAGCCGAGGTAGACATTGCTGGACCTGAATGGTGCCAGGAACTTAAGCATAAAAGAACTATGCTCAGAAAACAGGACTCAAGGCCTAAATCATTCATAGCCAGCAAACCTGCTGGCCTCTGGTGTCTAAGTAAGATGCAGTATGTGAAGCGTAGAAAATATTTAATGAGGCAAGAAATGTATTGTGAAAGTTGCAAGACTGTATGGCTGAATGGCTCACAGTACTTAAAAGCAGTTCAGATATCTGCATGGTAATTCAGGAAACTGCACTCCTTAGCACTTCTCTGAAACAGAATTATAGAATGGTTTGGATTAGAAGGGACCTCAGATATATAGTTCCAACCCCCTGCCATGGGCAGGATACCTTCCACTAGAGCAGGTTGCTCAGAGCCTTGTCCAGCCTGGCCTTGAACACTGCCAGGGATGGGGCATCTACAGCAAATAATTTAAAGAAAATGCACAACTTCTTTTTACTCACAATATCCACCTAAATAATGAGGTAGCAGGGAACTTGATATGTAGATTTTGGAAACGTATGTTAGAAATGTGTACAAATTTCATATGTAGGGCTCAATAAATAGGGAGAGAAACCACTGCTATTCTTGTTATGTCCTGGAAACAAGGAAATGTAAATTGCAGAGAAATAGTGATTTGAAGACCCAGCCTTGTGTGCTTGGCATGCTTTTGTCTCCAATTCAGGAGGACTGGTGTATAATACTGCTAAGTTTTTGTTGACTAAGTGTGCAAAAAAAAATTATGTACAATTAAAATCACTCTAGTTCATGGACTGTTACAGAAATAAGTTATTCATACATGTGGTATATCTCATTTTTATCTGCTGTGGGAAAATGGTTGTTACATAGCAATGCATAAAATGCCATGTATTATGCCTCCATATGTAGGCATTTAATAAATTGCAAATGTGCATGGAAAGTAGAGGCCTCTGTAACTTGTTTCTCATAATACCTCAGTTAACTGGAAACTAAAGGTATTTGGAAACAAGTATGTAAAATTCCTCACATTTCTAACCTTATTTGTACACAGAAGTCTTTATATTTAGCTATGGTATCTGTTCAGGCTGATTTATGCAAACTTAAACGTATCATTAATGTTTTTAAGTCATGCATTAGAGAACAAATTATTTGGAAAGTCAAATAACCATTTCTATCACTTCTAAAGAAATGTTCTTTTTTTCTATTTGGAGCAGCAATGAAAGAAAACACCTATTCATGTAGAATGCTGTGAGAAGGAGCCTTGACGTTTTCTTTCTCAGTGGTGTATTCCACATGTTATATTTCTCTTACTGTATTTATTTCATTTATGTGATGTATCTGGTCTCTGATCTCACTGATCTCTATGAAAACTTCTGCCTGCATAAAATAGATTAAAAGAAAACTTCCTTCATGAGGGTTAACTTTACTTCTTTCAAAGTAAAAGTAAGAACCATCCATCTTTAGCAGTATAATTAATGATCTCTAAAAATGTTTACATAGTGGAGAAATATAAACTAGTTTTAAGACACCTTTTTCACTTACATATATCAAATGTATGGCCATAGCATCAGAGATCTGAGCAAAGTTTAATTTATCCTGACTCTTATTTGATTTCTGGGGCTTGTCCTACTGAGCTAGTGAGTTGAAAGCCAACTCAATGGTAATGTCTGCTGGCTCTACAGTGCAATCACTACTTTTTTTTTTTTTTTTTTGGTAATAAAAATCATTGCTTAATGCTCTGATTTACTGCTTAGAACAGATATTGAATTATCTAGAGAAATACAGAGTAGAATTACAGTCTTTGATCTGTAGCTTTGCATGTTTTGGAGAGATATGATTGATTAATAATAATTTAAATAAAGGTGTATAAATCAGATAGATATAGTGTATTAGAAATTATGCTCCTACTTTAAGAGGTACTGCTTATGTGAGAGTCTTTCCATACAAAAAGAGGAAATATTATGGCCAAATTCTGTATTAGTGTTTTTACCTCAGTAACTACAAGATCTGAACATATTGTTGTGAAGTTAGGAAAAAGCTTAAGTGATTGATTAATATATACAGCTGTTTATAATACAAAAGGATAGGATGTATTTGCATGTGGATAGTTTTCTGATAAGTACTCATTTCAGTGAATTAATAAACATGAAACTTTAAGAGGAAACATATTAAACATTAGTCTTTTAGGTTATTAATTTCCTCTACTTAGATTTATGGTTAAAATATTCCTGTCAGAAGGAAAGTACCATTTATCTAATCCAGTTTCCTATGAAAATACACTTAGGTGATTTTGGGAGTCTTCAATTATGTAATTGTATAAGAGAATAATTTGTATCTCACTGTCAGTAACTTGTGATGCTGATTATTACTCAATTTTCAGTGAAAGATCAGACAATCTACCCGAGGCACTACATACCTTGAACTGTTGATATATATTTTACTGAGAGTGCTAAATGAATAGTGACCTGTGAAATAAAGATCAATATGCTGTGACACAGTGTTTTCATAATCACAAGGATGAATGTATCATTTGCTTCAGCTAGATGAAAATGAAAATTTAGCACTCCAAGGCCATTTTTGTGTTCAGATTACATTTGGCAAGATTCCAAAAACCCGTAACTTTTAAATAAATGTAGTGTTTCTTCAGATTATAACAGCTAACTTATCAGTTTATTTGTCATTTATTTATCACCCAACATGTCTTGCTAATCTCTGCTGAAAGGTTATTCAAAAAGTGATTCGTAATTCAAAGAGCCATTAGTGGCTTTCAGGGTGTTGAACAAACACCACGTAAAGTTGAGAGCCATTTTTCAAAAGCAGCTTCCAAACAGGCACATGTAGTGAATACAAACATTGAAGATCTGATTTATGCCCATAGCTCAGATATTTTTGGTAAAAATTAATGGCAAAACTCCCATTACCTTCAGTTTAGCCAGTGTCAGCACTAACTTCTAAAACACTTGTGATCTTCCGGAATTAAATTCTGAGAACACATCAGCATATTAGGAAAATAGATATTGCTATTTGAGTATTACACATTCTCTCATGTATTTAAATCTGTACATTTTCTTTGAATGAACTAATTTACTTGCAAATAGCACAGGTAATAATAATAATTGCTGTCATTAAAAAATGCTTTTTGTTAAAAAATGGTTCAATGGGTGATCTTTAAAAACAGACCCTTTTATGCACCCTTTGATACATAATAGTCACTGAGAAGGGTACATAAATCATAAGGATCATCAAATGACCTGCAGGTTCAAAACAAATAAGAGGCGGTACTTAATCTTAGAGCAGGTGTTCAAGCCATGGGCTTCACATTGGTTTAAGAGCTGTCAGGCAGATCTATGCAATCAGTATTCATCACGAATAATTACATGCAGACATACATATGTGGTTTAGGAAATGCCTGAATGTACATTGAGTACCCCAAGGAAGGGTAGACCAATGAAGTATCTCTTCCTGTATCCCTGGGCAAGTTACCTCAATAGCTGATCAATCTCGAAAAAAAAAAATATAATTTAGTATATAAACTTTTCTAGCTTTGGCTTCAACTTGTGCCTATCATCGTGACTTTCCTTGTAAGCTTACAAGGATATTTACTATCCGAAACGTTTTCCCTAGAGATACGTTTCTGGTCTTGATTTGATTGGATCAGTTCTCCAATCTTCATTTTCTGAACGGACTTTTTTGATTTCTCATTATAATACATGTTTTCCAGTACTCATATAAATACACTAGTTATATAAATTCTTTTAAGTTCTTCTCAATTAAAGTTCCACAGTATTCATCTTGAAGTGCACGCGCCAGAAAGCAGTATTTTCTTCATAATTTTCCTAACACTGTATTCTGAAAAAAAATCAGTCTTGTGTTTGGATATTCATATTCACCCTCTTGTGCAAAGCATCACATTAGAAGATAAGACTTCGTTTAATAACTTTCTATGACTCAGCCTTTTCAGTCACAGCTTTCCTTGGCAGCATCTCAGTTTTGTAATTGTGACCTGCAGTTATCCTTCACTAGTGACTAAGTTTGCATTTCTTTGTCATACGGTGTTTGAAAGGATACCTTTCAATAAGAAACTACATGACTGGTCATCTCCAGCTGTCATGTTATCCCTAAAGACTTGATTAAGGGTGACCATTGTATCAAAGTTATCCTTATCTGAAAATCAATAGAATATCATCATGTTTTAGTCTTAATCTACAGCCAACAGTAGGCTGAAAGAATTAATTTCATTTAAATATTTCCATAACGACAGGGTGTCATTTTGTCTAGTTTATGGCCATATAAAGCTTCTCATTTCACTATGAGGCTTGAACTTTGTTTGATGTTTGTCCAAGTCTATTTCACAAGAGGTTAATAGATCACTGACAACAGAGTTAAACACTCCTTCAAATTGTTTATTGCCAAAAGATGAAAAGAATCTTATCAAATGACATTAAAAGTTCCAAAGAGGTGGGAAGTTGGTAGTCTGAGTGACTCTTGGAAAAGATGTAGGATTAGTAATTTTTATTGAAGGGGAGAATAATATTTTAATCTTCGTGGAAAGGGGCAGCACATATTCTAAACAGGGACCCGCTTCCACAAAGACAAAATTAAACATGTAGTATATTTTTCAGAAGAGATCTTTCTTTAGTGCCATGATCTGATAGTCATTAATGTTTTGAAAGCTGGATAATCTAGAGAAGCTGCTTGCAACTGAAGTGAGGATGTAAGCAGTTTTCTGTTTTCTCATATGTCTTGGTAACCTTTGTAACTGTGTTTCTGCATTTGAAGCTGTTGTAAGTAATTATTTTCTGTTCTACATAGGCTTTTCTCGAGCCTGTTTTTAGAATAAGTGTCAAACAGGACATTCTATCCCTTTATGTAAGGCTTTCTTTAAAACTGAATTACTGTACTACTTCTTTAGGGTAGATAATCTCTTTGAAACTTCCAGGGCATTCACAGGATAGTAAAATGTGTCTACTAAACACAATGGGTAATTTTGGAATTTTCAATTTTGTCTATGTAGAAGATGCATCCCATTTTACATGCTCCAAGATGGTAGGAATACTGTCATTGGACACTAATGGTGATTTCAAAGTTTGCAGCACTATAATTCCAGCAGTCTTTGTGTCACCTGTAAATTTGATCAGTAGTAATCATAAATTTTATTCCAGGTTATGAATAAAATTGTGGACTGTACAGTGGTATAAACCAATCAAATATTTTACTAGTTGATAAGAGGATGTTGAGATACAACAATTAATCAATTTTTTAATGGTTTAATTTTTTTGTAACTGTCATATTTCTAGTAAGAGAGCTCGACAGAATTAAGACAAATATTTTACAGAGTACTAGTATGTCAGCCTCATTTGTAACTGCATCAAATAATTTTGCAAAGTGTGTTCGGTAAAAAACCCTGTGTGTCAATGGCATTTATCAAATTGCCATCTTCCAGCAGCTTATGTCGTGGAAATAAATATTAACAGCTTTTATGTTTAAAGATTTTTTTTGACTATTGGAATATTCACTTTAGCATACACAAATATGCAAGTTAGCTTCTTTTTCTTGCAACCATAGGCCCTAGGTATTCTGTTAACATAATCTTTGTTTCAAATTAAGCTGCTTGCAGCACGTTGAAGGTCATGGGGAAATTTGGGAAATTTTAAATGTAGGTTTGCAGTATCTAAAGACCTAGAGGTCTTGGGTTACATGTTCTGTTATGGAACTTTGTGGATCTTTGCCACAGGTGATTGAATTTGGGGAATTAAGGATGAGGTCTACTAACCAAATTTGTAAAGAAAGTGCTAAAGTTGCACAAGCCATGTTGTAATTAACTTTTACTTCCCGTTGAATGCACATGATGGTACTTGTCCTGTTGGGAAAGCTTTGAGATCCTTGTATGAGTTGTACTACACAAAAAGCATTTTTCTAGTTAATTAATTCTTTGTATAGAATTCAAGTAGTAGAACTCTTGAGCTCTTCAAAAGCAATACTGGTGTTGGAAATCTTCAACTAAATATAATGTCTGTTTTTCATAATGTCTTTTGGGTTTTAAATTCCAAATCTCTTTACTCTTACGGAGAAGTCGATCGGGATTCTGATGGTTGCATCAGCTTCAAAGAGTTTGAATCTGCAATGAAGTACGGACAAAATGTAGTAACACCAGTGTACTTTGCCTAAGGAATATTCTCTGGTGAAAAGACAAAGTGTAAACTTCAGATCTCAAGATATTTAAAAATCAATGAATCTTCATTTGTTTCAGCCAGCATTTTAAGAACTTTGGCTGTAAATGTGGTTCTGAAGGACAGCCTTTGAAGCTCTACTGTTGACAAGTTGAGTGTATTAATTTACATGTGTATGTGTGTGTAGAATACTTAAAATATTTGAAATCTCAATTGATTCCCAATCACTCTAGTTAGGAACTGAAACTTTGTACTTTTTCTTCTTGACTTAACAGATGTAAAAGGAGCAACTCTGATTTCCAGTTACTTGGAAATTTACTTGTTCACTTCTTTAACAGTTCTTTGTTGACAGACCAAAATATCTCATGTATAGAAACTGATTAAATTTATGGCAACTAATGCCTGGGGGGTTTTTAATCAGTTTAATCAGGGTTTTTTTTCCCTTATTGTTTCACTTTCATATATTGCTATTTTTTACGTATTGCACATTATTTTTAATTTAATATTTATTGGTTAATTAGCTGCATTATTTAATTCTGAATAATTATAAAGAATTGTGTATGTAAGAAAGTAAAGCATAAATATTTAGTTTTCTTTTTTTTAACAATTTTTTTAAATGGAGTTAAAAAATCTTTAGATTATAAATCAGGAACCTCAGTTTCACAGGCTGAAAATTCTGTGTATTCAAACTTTCATTTGACTTTCAGGGAGGAGTTCGAATATATATACTCTAGCAAAATTAGAGAATTTTCAGGAGTTGAGGGTAAGTAAGCATAATGTAGAATCTCTCATTACCTACAAAGCTGTCTTTTCTTCTCTCTCTCTCTTATCCAGCAACTGTGAGACATTTCTTGTGTGCTGTAAGTTTATACATACATTCAGCCCAGCTGTGCTGTAGTGAAATAAATCTTTCTTATTCACTTTATTTTATCTGTAAACACTTAATTTCTACTGCCTTTATGTATTCATCTTAATAGTAACAGATAATAGAGGTTTCATTATAGGCACTATAACATTATAGGCACTATTATAGGCACTATATAGTGTCCTATCATCTGGTCCACTCTATCACTTTGTTTCTGTTTACCTGCCAGTTGTAAAGTTGCTTGGATCAAAGATTTCTTTTGAAGCTATCCAGAAGTAATCCCCTCCTTAATTAAACTTACAGCCTGTAGCATATACTCAATACATCTGTAAATAAATAACGAATTATAATTATCAGTAAGAGGAATAGATTGTCAATTCTAAAGAGGGTCATGAATTTCTTTCAAATTTTAGTGAAACATTCAAGAGTACAGTTTACAGGTAAAGTACCTGTAAAACGGTATCTGTGTTTTCTGTTCCCATTATATGTATGCATCTCAGTAGGTACAGGCAAAGTAAAATCTTCATCGTTTTTTTAATTACAAGGTGAGTAACACATAAATAAGAAGAGGAAGTTTGAGACATTGAATATATCAGGAGGCATATCTGATACTATATAAAAAAAACCCCAGATATCCATTAGATGAAATGAGCTGTAACTCAAATAGCATGCTTTATGTGCTAATCAGTGAGAGCGAACTAGATTGGAGGTTTTGCCTTAGAAATGCCATTTCCCAATAGATGAATGTTTTCATAAGGGAATCATCACCATGGATATTAATTAGCAATATCATCCCAGGTTCTTCTGAGAGGCAGGAGACTGAATTATCATCCCACAGGGATAGTCACTGCAGGTTTAGACACATTAATGAAAAAATGTATGATGGTTTGCTGTGATATTACATACATTGTGTTTTTTTGGTCAGTAGACTTCAGTTTCTGTGGTGTCTAGGCCCTTCCTAGACACTGAATCCATGAAGCATTATTTTATTATGATATTGTAATTTTATTATGATATTTTATTATGATTTTGTTATTATTAATTATTTTACTTTTCAAAAATAATTATTCAGTTCATAAGGAACCATTAAAAAAATCTATGGCCTCTTGCTTGCATTATTAGAACAGCTGTGGTTTGTTGTCTAAATATCTGACAATATATCTGCTATATTGTACAAGTATAGTCTTCTGTTAAATATTATAACTGACAAAAGTCTCTGTATGCTTTTAATTTTAAGAAAAACATGTCTTGTATATATGGCAAGGAACTCTAGAGAGGAAAGTGTTCTCTATCTCCTTTATTTCTTCATGCTCTCAAACATCATTTTCTCAAGGATTTAGAATGTTGCTATGAACCTGAATTACTGAGAACATAAAAGCCAGGAGAGGCCAGTGAAATTATTTTACCATGTTAGAAATTCTTTTTCTTTTAAAGATCAAAAATGTATTAAAGGATCAAAAGTGTTCTGGCTTCTTTTCCCATGGAGACTGAAGCTGCAGATGACCACAGCTGAGTGGGGCTGTGTACGCCCTGGTGTCACTCTTCCTACTTAATAGTTGAATAAAAATTAATTGCTAACTGGTACTTATGTGGGTTTTGGCTAAAAAACTGCAGAAACATTTCAGCTATCACTACAAATTGATAAAATTAGGAATGACATGTATTAAGTGGGTTAGGTGGTGGCCTATTCGCAGTAATGATTTGAGAAACAATAAAAGGAATAGCTACCCAGCTATTGGATTAAAGAGGCCACATACTCTTCGTTTTTGTATGTTCTCTATTGCAGGTTAAATTCTTATCTGCAACATTTCCAAGCATGGAAGTAAGGACATCAATGATATGAATGATATGAGCCCAGATATGTTTTCTTTTCTTTGATGGCTGCCATCTTTAGCACAACCCTGGGAACTGAATTGTGTCCCAGTACTGAAAAAGTGACCTGCAGTAGCTAAAGAGCCATAGCTCTTTAACAAATAGCTGTTCATGTACAGAACAGAGCAGAGGTGGATCTTTAGGATTTACTTACCAGCATGTTTTCATGAGAAAGATGAGATCCTTGTCCCCAGCCAGCCCATCTGCATCCTTGACAGCCCACCGAATCAGAGGGTGATACATCTGATCTATTCAGGGACCTGCACCGACAGCATCACCAAGTCAAATCCTTTATTTCAAATATTCAAGTATCTAGAGACTTACACAACACAGACTTCAGCTGAAGTCTTTTATTACATAAAATACAAGTTTGTGACAGGATAAGGTTTGGCGATTGCCAGTGATAAGGTATTGTCTGCAACATCAAGCTTTAAGTGATGCACAGCCAGACTATAATCACTTATAACAGCTAGCATGAGCTGGTTATTTAACAGACAGAAGATAAAGTTCTTACCCAATAGGTGTCCCTATGGAGGACGAGATAGGTTCAGCCCATTGACTGATCCCAGAAGTTATGATGAAGTCTTCCCTCTTTCCTAATTTCACATATTTATACAATCTGTTTCAGGTTAGTAATTCCCTGCAACCCTCCTACTACATACAGAGTGGTCAGTCAACTTGCATAAGGTCACATCATTCATTTTCTTACTGTATGTGCTCAGGGAAGGGTCTTTTGACCTGGGCAGGGATCTTTTGACCTGTGGGTGTGATTTTTAGTATTATAATGAGGGTATAATGAGGATAATTCATTGAAAGGACACCCTAATCATATTGTGCTGACACTAAAGCCATATTTTGGTGTTCATATGCTTCCAGGATGTGCCAGTCTTCAAGGGTAGTCTGTCCTAATTAGAGATTCTTTAGCCCTGTTTTTTAATCTGCCTACACATGGGCAAAGCCTCTTTCCCCACTACCAGTTGTTTGTCAGTGTTTTTCATCCTGACCTTGTAGGAGGCCCTTGTCTAGGCTTTTCCATTGTAACACAAGTTTCAATTTTTCAAGTCTGTGCCTATGGAGTTTGAGTGACTCTAGTCATACATACTTTGCTACTGACGGGTGTAACATTCTCATGCCTTGCTTTTAAAAATACAAATCTAGTTTCCTTGTTTGGCAGCTGCTGTGTGGTTTATCAGGACATGGAGTCTTCAAGTTCCCACTCCTGCATGGAGTATAACAGAGCTTTGTTGTGGTGCCTTCACTCCTTTCCACTCTGTTCAGTTTATCTTCACATAAGCCAAGGTCGCAGGGTTGCCTGAGGAGCTATCATAGGGTAGATTCTGCACATGCCAGCTGCATCCCACCCTGGAAGTAGCAGCTGCTTTTTACCCTAAGGTCTCCTTAGTGTTATAATGTAACTTTCGGGAACTAGGAGGAAGTGGTCTCTTAATTTCTCCACTTTTCCCACAGTTGTTTAAAGATCTATATCTGAGCCTCGTATTTGCAAAAATTAAAAAATTAGTGATGAATTTTGAAGGATTCCAGAGGTTGCACATGCATTAATGTTCAAAACATAGTGTGGTTCTGAAGTTAATCCCCTCATCTTCCCCACATTCTGTGTCTTGGTTGAATTTGCAAAAGCATTATGGTGTGTGCAAATCAGGATTCATTTTGGAGGGAAGTAAACTAAAAGACCTCTCTGGGCATACATGAAACATGCTTCAGTACCTCATGGAGACATAATTCTGAAAGATGACTGGCTTGCATCACCATGAAGGTCTCCACAGCCGCCAGCATATATCAAGCAGTCCAACTGACCAT
>JBCJKH010021177.1:0-21763 GCA_039877255.1 Loriculus beryllinus | reverse complement strand
AAGCATTTTGTGCCTTGTTTATCTGAAGAACTAGACGCTAGAAAATCATAGAATCATAGAATGGTTTGGGTTGGAAGTGACCTTAAACATCGTCCAGTTCCAACCCCCTGCCTTGGGCAGAGACACCTTCCACTAGACCAGATTTCTCAAACCCCCGTCCAACCTGGCCTTGAACACTGCCAGGGATGGGGCAGCCACAGCTTCTCTGGCCAACGTGTGCCAATGTCTCAGTGCAAAGAACTTCTTCCTAATATTCAATCTAAATCTTCCCTTTTTCAGGTTAAAACTATTCCCCTTTGTCTTGTCACTACAAACACTTGTAAAATGTCCCTCTACAGATTTCTTCTTGCCTTCCTTTAGGTACTGAAAGGCTCCTCTAAGGTCTCCCCGGTCTTTGGTCTCCACTTAGATATCCATCATTTAAAATCATCCTTAGAATAGCTCTAAGAATACTTATAGCATTCAGACAAAAAAAATCAATTCCAGACCTTTCAGAGGTGACAACTGACTTAATTGCTTCTAGTTTGTATGGGCTTCTAATCCATGCTGCTAAATTATATTTGTGTTCTGGTTTATGTATTTCTGTGTCACAAGAACCAGAAGACATATTATGAAATAAAACATAAATTCAACCTGTAATGGAGGCTATGCATATATCACAGTTCAAAACATATTCTTTAACGAGTATGTAAGAGTGTTGCTGTAAGGTCATGCCCCTCTCTATTTGAGACTCAGATCATATAGCATGTGGGAGCCAAGTCTTATACATGTTTGTGTGCTCCAGTGCTCTAACAATCCTATGAAAATCCTTAACGGTTTCTGTAAGTGCATTAGGTTATTGCTTCATAAACCAGTCTCCAAACACACAAATGCTAGACCACAAACATTCTCATATTCTGCCCTGGCAAAGACATGTCTCACACTTAATAATCTACCAGAAAAATTCAGTGAAGCTTCTGTTTCTATTGCAAACACCACATGAAACCTTAGGGAACTCATTTATTCCTTCTGAGCTTCAGTTCTCTGTTTGTGAGACTGAACAGAACATCCCCCACTAACACCTGGAGACTACAGTCACTTAAGTGCTGTGTATATTATAAATATAAACAAGAAACAGGGAATGAGGAGATTAGTTAACAGTGAATCATCCATTGCTCTAAAAACCATGATATACTTTAATAAAACCTGTTAGGATTTATCCTACCTGTAAAGTAGGATATGCAGAAATTATCAGCTTGGTTTGGTTTTCTTCTTTTATGCCAAAACGTGTGATTTTTAGATTCAATGCATCAGTGTCTTATCAAATACATAAGTTTTAAATCTGTGCATTGGAACATTTTTCTTTCTTGACTACCCATTGACAGTATTGCTGCACTAAAGGTGTGATAGTATAAATGAGCTGCAGCAGCACTTAGCTAATGTTTAGTGGTGCTTCTAGCAAAAGTCCTGAATGCTGCCTCAATTTAGACTGCTTTGCACTTTGAGTTTGTGGTTTTATCAAGAAATGCACTTGGGCAGCCTTAATTCTCAGGTAAAACTGTGTGCACTGCTTGCCTGTCTGCAGCAGCAGATCATTGGTGAGGTTACAGGTGACGCAGCTCTCCGTCCACAGCTCTGCTGAAGGCATCAGGGCACAGAGGGACTGCTTCTCAGAAGATCAAATTAAACCACAAGAAAAGCTGCCCATATCTGAACATGGCACTTATCTAAATACATAAGCCATTACAGCCACACTCCTGAAGTTAGTCAATATTAAATACAAAGAGGCAGGTAGATGATAAGTCTGTAAGAGCCATAAACAGCTTTAAAAGAAAACTGCTTCATAAAACTTTGAAAGCTGTCATACATCTGCTGAAAAACTGGGCCAAATTCCTTGTATTCCTTGCCAACATGTCCCCCCCACACACCCCACAGAGGATGAAATGATGTATTGGCTTTGCACCTGCCGTGTCTTGAACACAGCGAGCTCTGCAGTTACTCAGCCCTAACTCAAGCCAGAAGCCACAGCAGGCAGAGAAGGAGACTGAAAATGAAACAGGATGAAATTACAACACAGGCAAAAATTGTGCCAGGAGTTCTGCTTCTGAAATGTTCCTTGCCCCTATGTCTGAGCTAAGGATGGTGAGTTTCAAAAGGAAAAGCGCAGCTACTTTGAAATCAAATCAAAGCAAACCCCAAAGAAAGGAAATATGAGACCGGCACTGATACATAATAGATATATCTAGTTTATTTCTCTGATGGAAAGCTGTATTCCCTGAATGCATAAAGTATTTTTTAACACTGTTGCAGACAACTGATTTGGATTACACAGAGACCTCATGGGTATATATGTATTGTTTCTCATCTTTATTTTTGATGTTTATATCCTTATTTTTATCTGTGATATAGGAACTAACGTTCTGAAAAACCAGATTTGCCAATAAGGCTCTATATATTTACTGGCCATATCTTAAGAAACTAGCATATATTCATCCACTCTCATATTTAAGTGTGATTGAGTATGTGCTGTTATTCACTGGTCCATTTTGATTTCTTCTAGTTTGCCTACTTTTATGGCATTGTTTTAATAAAGGAAAAGAAAAAAGTAGTAAATCATCAGTTACCATTTACATATACATAAGTATAGCAGCAAATACGTTTTCCTTTCCTTTCTGGGTTTCAGCTTTTATCTTCATGTAACATCTGTACATTCTGAATGCAAGATACAACATGACCTTTATTTTCTTAGTCTGCTGTGATCTCTGGGAGAGAACCAATAACCTTTTTTTCTCATGAAAGTAAATTCAGATGTTAATTGAGCTGGATACAGCAATTTGCCAACTCATGTAAGTGAAGTGAAAACACACAGCTCTCAGTCAGGCTCATTTTATGAGTGTACAGACGAAAAAAAATAGGAAGAAAAAATTACACATCATCTACTGCTACAACCAGAACTGTACTGAAGCAAATGAACATAATTAACAGATTGGATCCCAGGTTTAGGAAATGTCCAGATCCAGATCCACCAGACATGACAGCCTATCTGGAAGCTCTCACCACTGCCTCACAAAAAGACTGACAGATGCTCATCAGAATAGTTACAAAATTTTTTGGCTAATCCCCAAAAACTTCTAAACAGATGTTAAAGTCCCTACTTTAACTCATTCTGAATTCAACAACTGAGGACATAATGAAACTAGATCAGGTGGGTCTTTTAAAGTATAAATCATAAAATGGTATATGCAAAGTGCTGTTTTCCCAGTGATGAGAAATTAGGAAAATACAGTAGTGGATAAATAGGCTGTGTGGGAAGAAGATACAACACATTACAGCCAGATCCCCATAGATGTCAAAAATGAAGGGCATCAAATTTAAAGGAAAGGCAGCAGCAAATATATCTTAGAGGATGGCACAGTCCAGAGACCATTTCATTAGTGGTTTTGAATTATCCACAGTTCCTTTTGCCAAAGCTTATGACTAAAAAAAAAATAAATCAAAATAATTTTCAAAACTATTATTAAAACATTTCAGCTCCTAAAAACTGCTTTTCCAACCTCTCTCTTTTTTTATTTTATTAGACCATAACTATGTCAATACAATTTCATTAAAGGCATAATGAAAGACATTACCGGCAACAGTGGCAAATGGGTTCATTTGACAATTTACAAAACGAGAACTGTCAGTATTCCCATAGCTTTTCCTGATGATGCTTCAGGCTTTGGACTGCTTCCCCAGGGGAAAAAGCAGATAAAATGAATAAATGGCTTCCCCCCAGCAGTATGAGCAGTCTATTAAACAGCTTTGTGCCTGTGTGCTTTCTAGGAACAGGCATTTAGCACAGCAGAAGGAGATGACTTCTTTTGAATTAAACCAAGGTAGAATTCAGGCCAAAAAAAGGGGTTTGGTTCTCCCTCAGTGCTGCCCTTCAAGGGGGAAGCCCAGCAGCACATTTGTGGAGGCACTAAGAGCTTGTGGGCAGGGTCTCCCCAACAACAGAGACCAGGGGGGCTGGTGGGAGATGGCAGACCCAAAAGCCACCATAGTGGCTCCTCGGGCAGGAGAGGTGGTCTCTACCATGGAGACAGAACCCTCGGGAGCTGGGCCAGCACTGCTGGGCGCTGGCAAGGCTCCCTTAGGGTTTGCCCAGCTTCTCTTACTCTCTCCCTCAGGACCCTTTGCCAGCCATTAGGAGAGACAGGATATTTGGCACTCTTCATTTCTTACAACACCGTGGCTTGCTAAGGCAGACTGGTTTTTCTGTCTCTGAATCCAGAAACCACAGGGGTCAATGCAAGCAGTGCAGAATTGCTAGACAACATATTTGAAATCCTCTCTACCTAATCTGTTGCATTTCAGGGGTCTTGTTTTGATTAAAACACTCTTTAGCTCTTGACAAACCTCGTTTTCTAAATATACTCCTTCTCCCCACTTCTACTATGTCCCGAGGGGAGCAAGCCTAGGATATTAAACCACATGGACTGAAGCTACAGTATGGATATACTTTTTACAACCAACAGAAGGAAATGACAGGAAAAGAGAGGAACACACATTAATTCACAATTCCCTTAGGGGAAATTGCTCCAGCCCCAGCCTCCAAATGTACTATTACTTCAAGGGTTATCTTCATTGAAGAGTATTCCCGGTGTAAACAAGAAAGTCTGCATTTCTTCAGTATTGAAAAAACACACCTTGGCTTTGGTTTAGTTGAATTCTTCCTTTTTAACCTAAAGAAAATCAAGCAAGAAAACGCCAACCAAACAAAAAACATCATCTTTATGCTAAACATTTTAATCTATCAATCAATCACCAAGGTTTTGAAACTTGCCACATCATTAAACACCACTAAAAGCCACACAGAACAAAAACATTATCACTAGAGATACATCGCTTGAGCACGGGCTCATGAAGGAAGATGTTTTTACAGCGCTTCCTGAAAAATCCACATAATAGGATAGCCTCTACAGAGGAGCTGCCTCTTCCCTGCTGGGTATGAACATACCTCTTCCAGCAAGGAATTACTTAGTGCCTAGCAGCAGGAGTAGCAGTAGTCTCTCTCTCTCTGTCATTATGACCAAGATGGACACGGCACTTGTGTTGACACATCTTGGGTTCAAACTCCTGCAGACTGCAGGCAGCCTTTGTGTTTGAAGTCATTCACAGAAAGTACAGTTTGGAATGATTTAAGGGTTTCTTTGTGGAAGTATTCTACTACCACTTAACATGAAATATATAGGAACTGCCTCAGTGCTGGTCAGTTCATTAAAGAATCGACTGTTCTTTCTCCATGACAATAAAAGTGGACTTATTTTTGAGAGCTTTTCTGGTCACACGCAGGCTGGATATTAAATGAAATTGGAGAGCCTATCTGAAGCACCAGCAAAGGGGGAATGTGAGCGCTAAGAGTGTGGAAAATCTTGAGAGGAGCTTGAACATTGTTTGAACATGCTGTCAAAACAAGGATTAGTCAAAAAATACCATCCTCTGCAGCCCAAAATATGCCTGTCAGGTGGATCCCAGAGCTCCCTGTGCCTTGCAGGTCTCCCAGCCACCCTCTCTCTTCCTCAGCACTTCCCGCAGGGACACTTCCCATTCCTCTGCGCCTTACGGGAAAGCCTCAGCCGCTCCATCCCTGCCCAGCCCGCTATAGGTGTACACGTACGCAGGGACATCACCAGGACCCGTCTCTCCGGTGTTGCTGCGGGCCGGTCATGCATTGTGGGAGCTGTAGTTCGCAGCGCGCCGCACTACAAGTCCCAGCCTCCAGGAGGAGAAGGAGGAGAAGGAGGAGGAGGAAGAAGGGAGCCGGCTCGGCCCAGGCCTGCAGCCCGAGCGGGACCCCCCCGGGGGCGGGGATGGGGCGGGGACCCCGGCGGGACCCCCCCAACCTTCCCCTCGGCCCGGCCACCCCGGCGGGGACCGCTCCGGGGCAGAGGGGGGAAGGAGTCGCTGCTCGCCCCGGGCTACCGGAGGTGTCGCGGGCTCAGCCCCGGCGCCCCTTCGGGCTACCGGTGAGCTCGGATCGCTTTGGCCGCAGGGGAAAGAGGAGAGGGGGGACCCGGAGCCCGCCCCACACACACACCGCGTGTGCAGAAGCCAGCTCCGGGGCTCGGAGCCGCTGGGATCCCGCCGGGGGTTCCCCAGGAGATACCGACACTGGAGGAGCCGAGACGCGGTCGGCGATTCCGGGGGGACCAGGAGGAGGAGCCCGATGCTGCCCAAAGCGGAGCGAGGCCCCCAGAATGGCACTGGGTACACGAGGCACGAATGACACCGACTCCGGGAGTGCGGTTCCCCTATCTGGGACATCACCATGATCACCAAGGACACCGCGATCATGGGGACTCCCCGGCAGGGCATCACCATCACAGGGATCCCCCGGTTAGGGCATCTCTGCTAGGGAGACCCCAGGGCCGAGACACCGCCGTTCCACCGAGCAGGGACACTGCACCCTGGAGGCTCACAGCCACCCTGAGCTGGGACACCAGGTTCAGGGGTCCCCGCACCCCCTGCACTAGGGACACGCTCGCTCACAGACCCGTTTTGGGGTCTCCTCTGGCGAAAAACCAGAGGGGAACATGTGACGCAGGGCGCTGCACGCCCAGCCACCGCCCGGGGTGACCTGGGGAGCGGAGGATGAAAGAAGTGAAGGAAGCCGCAGCTGCCCGAAGGGTCGGTGCCCAGCCCTGGGGATGTGCCACCCTGCTGGGGCCTGCTACCCCCTGCTTCCCCGGCATACACCTCAGACAAAGCAATGGGTATTGGAGACCCCAACCCCTCCTAGAGGGCCTGATTCGGTGCGGGGTCCTGGTACGGGCTAGCGGGGCACCAAAAGGTGGCATAGGAGCAACAGTGGGGTGCTCAGAGACAGAGCTCAAACCTGTTGGGACACATGGAAAACTTGCCAGAACACACAGGGATGGGGTTGGAACAGGGACAGGGATAGAGCAGGGAGATGGATGGAGCAGGGAAGTAAAAGGTGCAAGGACAGGGATGCATCAGGGGTGGAGACGGAGCAGGGATAGGGGTGGAGCAGGTACGGGGACACGAATGGAGCAGGGATAGGGAAAGAGCAGGATCAGGGATGAAGACAAAGCAGGGACAAGGACGGAGCACGGATGGGGAAGGAGCACGGACGGGGACAGAGCAGGGACAGGGATGGAGCAGCGACGGGGACAGAGCAGGGAAGAGGGTGAAGCAGAGATGGGGGCGGAGCAGGGACGACAGAGCGGCAGGAGGAGGATGGGAAAAGGCTCAAGACTGCCGGGGGTGACAGCGACAAGCGGGACACAGCGAGTGGCCGGTGGGGGAAATGTCCTCGCCGGGTCCCCTCTCCCCGCTGGCCTCTCGCACAACCACCACCGCAATGGCGATGGCTGCGCAGAGCGGCCTCGCTGCGAGCCGCTCTCCGCCAGCTTCCTCACCCAGAGCAGCTCAAATCCCCCTCCTCCCGGTTACCGGCACCATGGCAGCGGGAGGGCAGAGGCAGAAGCGTGTCCTCCCTCCGCCATCCCATGCCACGGGGATGGGGCCCTGGCCGAGCTCTAGCAAGGGGCCACAGAGGCTGCCGGAGGCCCCGGGAGCACCCACTCTGTGCGACGAGGCGAGCTTGCAGAGACTGGAGAGAGCAAACGGACCCTGCTCCATAGGGAAGGATTTGCCAACTGCTCTTTGAGAGCTGGAAAACCCACCTAATGCTCTTGCATGAGAGAAGGGCTCAGTTAAAGGCAGTTGCAAAGGTCCTCTCCAACGAGCCAGGGATACCTGGGGATCTGACTTGCACCCCAAGAGCTGGCTGCACCCCCACCCACTGTTCTACATGGAACACAACATCACACTTATTACAGCCCTGCCCCAGAGAAAGAACAGCCTATAACTTCTCTGAGATGATACAGAGCAACAGCCCTGCCCCAGCCTAATAACCCCTCAGCAGCCACGACCAGCTCCTGCATCCCTGGTTTTACTGGTACATCCCAGGAGCTGCAGGTGCCAGGTCCAAAAGCCACTACAGCCCCGACAGAAAGCTCGGCCCAAAAGGAGCCTAATAGGGCCCAGGAAGGAACCAATGCAAGTTTATAAAAGCTTTTATTTGCTCTTGGTATGACCAAGAATGGGACAGTGATCTTTTATACAATTTGATACAGTAAGTGGTACAAAAGAATGTGTTTTAAATAAAAAGCCAGAGTGGAGTAGCAAAAATATTAAAAGATTAAGTAAAAAATCGTAGGCATGGGAATTAATCCTAGACCTTAAGTTGATGCTGTTTTTTCCACCATCCGAGTCGGAGAGCACAAAGCACCGCTTCCACCCCTGCCCCGCACCACCGTGGCACGGGACAGAGAGTGGCCGAGACGCTTGTAGGATAGATTCAACCTCGGGGTTTAGGTTATCATGACCAATTTAATTAAGTTACATGATTTTTGCTTTATTTGCCGTGACATAAAGGTAGCGCTGAGTCTTCCTCCGGCAGCTGGGCTGGCTAAAGCCGGGGAGGCTGGCGCAGGGAAAGCTACGTTCGGTCCTTTTCCAGGCTGGGCTTCGGCTTCGTTCCACGCTCAGGGCTGGGGAGGGGGTGTCTTCCAAGCAGAGGTTCCCCAAGCAGTTATTTCTCTAACTAGCAGGAAGTTTAGATACCAGCAGAAAGAAAGTTACTGCAAAATCCTCCAACATGATTATTATTGTTATTTCTAATCTTTCAGCATCTGCATCACCTCTTGCTGCTCACTTGTCCTTGGCTGGGCCTTGCACCCCACAACACAACACAAAGCCAAGCCCCACAGTTAAAACTTAACAGTTTTCATACAAACAGAACTAGACCATCTAGAAATATTTCAGTTTATTAATTGGGAAAGGGGAATAGGAAATGGAGGTGGGAGCTGGTAGTACCAGTGAGTGGCCTGCTCTCTACCTGCTGGCTTGCAATGAACACAGTGTCTACAAGGATCCCGTGGGATTTACACAAGAGGGAGCCAAGCCCCTGGAAGCAAATAAAAAGCTCACATTTAAAACAAGGATTATACAAAAGACCCTAGATGTACAGCTCTCCATTTTTCCCTTTTTGATCAGATTAGAAAGTGCAGGTTTAGCCAAAAGGCAGCCGTACTCTATTTACAATGCCGGGATGCAAGAAGCACCACAGTGCCGATTTATCCCAGCGTCCTGCCTGACCCCAACAGCCACTCAACTGGGAAGGGTTAACACACACGGAGACAAAATGCCAAAATACAGAGGAAAAGGAGACACCTTGGTCAAGTTACCACACGGGAAGCCGCTCAGAAACTAGCAATTCAATGTTAAAACACCATCACTTTGTTAAAAGTAAGTCAGAGCTATTTACTACTTTAGTTATTTACCAGAGACAGTCCAAGACCCGACTGGACAAGAGTGAAGCACAAGCTTGCCCAGCTTTAAAGGAGAATGTGAGGCTTGGGGAGGAAGAAGCTTCTATTTAAAACATCTCTTTGTCCTCAGCTCTCCTGAGTGGTGTTTTAAAGCAGGGGAACATACAGATAACGCTGGCAGACCCAGCACCCAGGCTGGAAGGAGCAAGTGACAGCATTGGACCATCAGTCCTTAACTCCCTTCCCTTTCAGAAGGGATGAGGCCACATCGTCAGTGGCACCAGAGCCTGGGCAAAGCGAGAAGGCAAGCTGGAAAAGCCAGTGAATCCCGGTGGGGCTTCAGAGCCCCACTGGGATCCCCCTCTGCATTCCCAAAGCATGGATCAAGAGCCAGACCGACCCAAGTACCAATGAGTCAGCTTTTAACACTGGAAAATGGAAAGTTTTCAGGGAGGTAATAAATTAAACTGCCAACTTTGGGTTTCTTTCCCCTTTCTTTTTAAACCTAGTTTCACTCTGCCTTTGGCGAGGTTACAGACCAATTCACCCGAGCGACTAACGGGAAGAGAGAACTTAAAAGTTCGTGTTAACTGCTGTCAGTTTGGGAACTGCATGTTATATTCATACACATAGACAACCACATCACCCTCCATAGAAAACTAGTGCATGCAAAGAACTCTTCCATATCATAAAACCCAATGGCTATGCAGGAGGAGAGAGAAGATATACTAGTGGACTGACATTGCCTAGAGGGAAATTAGTAGGTATCTTCGACACTTTTAACCTTGAAAGCTAAATCAGTGCTTTGTATTAAATTTTTGGCAAACATACCACGTTGCCATCCTTTTAATTAACACATCACACCATGAAGAAATGCAAATAAAAGCAGCATGCAGGCAAAAGGAAAGAGCCGCAAGTGAGGAAAAAAAATGGCAGCAGGAACATTTGAATGGCTAGATCACCAAAAAGGAGACACAGCAGATTAAATGTCATTTGTTTTTTGTTTTTGCACCACCCTTTGTCCTCGATGCATTACATCAACAATTACAGAAAGCAATCACAAAAGAGTTTGGTAGTTTAAAATGGTCAAGTATGGATGGTACGTCTCCTGCACATGCTTCCACCAGAAGAAAAGAAAAGAAAGTGAAACTAAAAGTTCCTTTCCACATAAGGCACAGGACAAAACAAACCCCATTCACAGACTCAAGGCGAAAACGAGAGTGTTCCTGGCTCTCTGGCTGATGCATCTAGAGAATACGGTGACTCAAGCACATTATCCATGACAGAAAATTCCACTGTTGTACAAAATAAATTGTTAATTCTAACTTTTATTCTTATACAATTTGCAGAGTAGAGTTGAATATGATTGCTATATGTTTTAATGTCAGGAGGAACGGGACTATAATACAACCAAAACGTAGTGGTAAGTGGAGCAGGTACATTAAAAAATGAAGTCACGGGGATGATTTTCCTATAGATGTTGTTGAGGAAATTAGAGTACGCAAGCTGTCCTAAATGGAAAACCAAAGGGAGACAGGAGCTCGTTAAGATGAGGAACAAAACATTGGTTTAAGGTTAAAAAACGGGCAGAGTGGTTTGTTTTGCAGCGAGAAAAAAGGGGCGGTGGATGGCGATTGGTGATATAGGAGAACGTTCAGCAACACTTGCTCTTCCAGCCCGTCACCCCACCTCCACTGCTGATATCTACATTTTCACTGTTGGGCTCTTTTACGGGGGTCTGCAATGAAACAAGTAAAGAGAGTTAGATGACTCATAAGGTATGCTGGAAGAAAGCGTTCAGAGCTGAAGAGATAGCGGCTTACAGAAAAAATTACATCGCCAAATAATGTTACGAATAAACTATGGACAAAGAGATCCTCCTGCCCCCCTGCGGCAGAGTATGCAAACCCAGTTGAGGGCTTTTTGTTTGGTTGGCTTTAAATAAACAACTGGAAGGCTGGAAAACTAAAAAAACCAAAACAACAACCAGCAAACCTTTAACTCAGACCACTCTGAAGTAAACTCAACCTATTTCTAGATCCTGCTCTTAGAACTGACACTCAGACTTTGGTGGAGTAAGTAAATCACAGTGTACAACTAACACAAGCTGCAGATACATTATGTGAACTAATGACCTTAAAAAACACCAAGTCATTTAGGATAAACAGGGGTTGTTCAGAAGCATCTGCCTTCCAGTTAACCAGGACAGCAGTTTCGGAGGCAGTGACAGAAGAGGCTCATCTGCGTCACTGGACATAAGCTTGGTTAGACCAAAGGCAAAAATCCAAGTCAAGTGGTTTGGTCAGACACTAACATCTAACTTTAGAAACTAACCTAAACATTCACCAGAACACTGCAGTTTAGTTTCTGTATTCCTTTTCTTCCTCTCTTTGTCCCAGTCTTGCAGAAGCACAACCCCCCCGCTGTTCAGATAAATACACCAAAATAAAAACTGAGAGGTCAGAAGGACGCACCAGCCTGACCTCTTTGCCAAAGGGCAGAGATTTTCACCCAGTTTCTCATATAAAACTTGTCAAAACCAGATTAAGGAACAACTCAGCACTACACTGAACCAGACATCATTGAGCAGATGTGTAGTTAAAAGGGTTGTGATAAGATCCAGCATTGACCTTGCATTAAATTTTTAAGCAATTAACTAGGACGACATTATGAAGAGGATTCACGTGAGAGTGTGGTGGCAGACAGTGATGAAGGTGGTCCCATCACAGGGCAGTCCCTACAGCTAAGCTGGAGCACAGAAAAATTCACCTAGGGTCACTTGTTTAGAAGCAACAGCACATTCACCAGAGCTGACCAATCCATGTGTCTTGGGCTCCAGGGAGTTAAAGTGCTGAAGAGGCATGACCTAACCACAAGCAGGAATGTGCCAGCACAGGGGCGACTGCCTGGATCAAGCCCTTGGCTAGAGGAGTCCACCAGCTAACTGGAACCAGCCCTAAAGCCACCCATCTCAACCCTGCAACAAAGTGGTGGCAGCTGCTGGAAGCCAATGAAAGGTATGAGGAATACAAGTGCAGCAGTGTCCTGTAGCTCTGGGCATACGAAGACTTGGGTAGAGGCCACAGAAAAGACAACCATTCTCATGGTACGCTCTAAGTTTCAGGAAGAGGAGCCAACCACCAGGACTAACTGGTGACCCACACTCTTCTCTCAGTTGTGATAAAACTGTTCAATGAAACCTCCAATGAAACAAGAGGCCAAGGGGGGTAACCATCAGAAGCAAGGCAGAGGTGACAGGGCTCATCCTTCTGTTCTATCAACAACACCTGAACTCTTCCCAATGGGTGCCAAAGAGTTTTTACACTATAGAGATAGTGGCAGGTAAAGGACAATTCTTTTCCATGACAACTGAAATGTTTTAATTCCAAGCCCATGTAGGACACAATCGTGAGTTTAAGGGCCAAACACCTATGAATTTAAGCTCCTTAGCTCTTTGATGTACACCACTCCCTCTAGATAGTACTCTTACAATAATCAAACATCAAATGAGCTTTAGAAGCTTTAGGTGTACAACACTCCTCCTTCAGGTACTTGTTTGCCTCAGCATGCCAGAGTCAAAAGCTGCAACAATCCAGGTAAACATCAACAAACAGAAGCTGAAATTTAAGGGTGTTATTTTGAACTAATCCAGTAGAGCACCTACCTTTCGGAGAATGTCTTCTGCTAATGTGAGGAATGCCTTCTCAATGTTTATATTTGCTTTTGCACTAGTTTCGAAAAACCTAATACCATGCTCCCTAGCAATCTAAAGCAAAAAAGAAAGAAGAGGTTAGCATTACTGTATGCAACTGCTGCTGCGATAACTTGGGGATTAGCAGCATTTATAAGCACGTAATACTCTTTCAGATGTAGCAGACAACAGAAGTAAGAACTAAGCAAAGTGTCACAAAAGAAGATTTGGAACTTAATGATTCAGGAACAGTAATTAAAGTGTATTAAATCACAAGTCAATGTCTGAATGTAAGATGACAGATACCGCATGAGCCTGGCATGTGGTAAGTAACTTAACAAAGGATGCCTGGAAACTTTTAGGTAACAAACAAGCAGAAACTGCAGCTGGACTCATTTGCAATGCAGCTTCTGAGAAAACATTCCCTAGACTTGCAAACCATTCGTAAGTGCAGCTTCTCTCACTCACTCCCTGGCACATCCCCTTGGAGCTGAGACTCTTTGTCACCAATTTCCTTACTTCTCTAAGCAAGCTTTTGTCCGACACTTACCTGTTCACCTTTTGCTTTAGGGACAACTCTTTTATCTTCCATGTCACACTTGTTTCCTAACAGCATCCTCTCCACATCTTCATTGGCATGCTAGAACGAGACAAGAGATCAGTTTAACATCTCTCCGAACAGTAAGCATCTACTTCACTTTGTACTTCCAGGCTGTTTGAAGTCCAGGCTAACATTTACAGCTCTTGGTGCCCTGCACTTTCCTGAGTTGTAACAAATACTGCTGGACATCATTTTTCAGACTAAATTGCTCATAAAACCTGGAAGTGGAATGAGCTACAGGCCTGACACAGCTCTATCATCATCCCAGTTATTTTTCCCCTTCCTTTTTATTTCAGTAGTTTAAACATGAAGTCTTCTTTTCTGAAACCCAGATCCTTCTAGTTAATGACGCCAGCCTACCAAATCTTTGTTAGTTTGCGTTCAGTGACATGGGAAAAGAATCAGCTTTCTGCCTGACACTCAAAAGGTGTCAGATATTATGTGTGCTGGACAAGCACATTGCAGAAATGATGGTACAAAACATTACAGGACAAGAACTACCCCACATCTACAGTTGTCAAGCTTTGTGCACTGGAGTGGCAGAGTAACAAGCTGTGACTAAAAATCAGCCCTCCTAATTACTTTCTATAGCTGGTTAATTGCTTTCTCCTCCCCATTTTGCTGATCCACAATAAGGGAGATTAGGCAGGGAAGGAGTGACCAGGGAGGTAAACAGGACCCAAACAAAGAAATGTGGGAGCCATGAAGTAAGGAAAACAGGTTGGAAAAGCCAGAAAGAAGAGCAGGGGACTGCAACTGTAACAGGGAGGTGAGCAGCTGGTGTTTCCTGCATGGTGTCAGGACAGGAGGAAGCAGTGTCAGTCTGGGCAGTGATGAAGAGCCTCAGATCCAGCACATCTCCTTCTGGAGGTCTCAGTTAACTGGAGGTTAGCCAAACATGACGCCCATCTACAAGAAGAGCCAGAAGGAAGATCTGGGAACTACAGGCCTGTCAGCCTGATTTCGGTGCTGGAAAAGATTATGGAGCAGATCATCTTGAGTGCCATCACGTCACACATACAGGACACCCAGGCAATCAGGCCCAGTCAGCAGTGGTTTATGAAAGGCAGGTCTAACCTGATCCCCTTCTACGACAAGGTGACCACTCAGTGGATGAGGGAAAGGCTGTGGATGCTGTCTACTTGGACTTCAGTAAAGCCTTTGACACTGTTTCCCACAGTATTCTCCTGGAGAAACTGGCTGCTCATGGCTTGGATGGGTGTACTCTTCTCTGGGTAAAAAACTGGCTGGATGGCTGAGCAAAAAGTGTTGGTACGTGGAGTTAAATCCAATTGACAGTCAGTCACAAGTGGTGTTCCCCATAGCTCAGTACTAGGGCCAGTTCCATTTAATGCCTTTATCAATGACCTGGACAAGGGGATCAGATCAAGTGTACCCCCAGTGACACCAAAATAGGCAGGAGGACTGATCTGCTGGAGGGTAGGAGGCTCTGAAGAGGGATCTGGGCAGGCCAGATCCACGGGCTGAGCATAATTGTGTGACGCTTAACAAGGCTCAGTGCTGGGTCCTGCACTTGGGTCACAACAACCCCATGCAGCGCTACAGGCTTGGGGAAGAGTGGATAAAAAACTGCCTGGTGAAAAAGAAACTGAACATGAGCCAGCCTGTGTCCACGTGGCAAAGAAGGCAAACAGCACCTGGCTTGTGTCAGCCATAGCATGGCCAGCAGGACAAGGGCAGTTTTACTGTCACCCTGTACTTGACACTGGTGAGGCCGCACCTCAAATCCTGTGTTCATTTCTGTGCCCTCACTGCAAGAAAGACATTGAGTTGCTGGAGTATGCCCAGAGAAGACCAATGGAGCTGGTGAAGGGTTTGGAGCACAAGCGTGACGAGGAACAGCTGATGGAACTGGGGGTGTTTAGTCTAGAGAAAAGGCGACTGAGCAAGACCTCATCACTCTACAACTACCTGAGAAGAGGCTGTAGCAAGGTGGGGGTGGTCTCTTCTCTCAGGTAACAGAACAAGAGGAAATGGCCTCAAGTTGCACTATATGAAGGTTTACATTGGATATGAGGAAAAGTTTCTTCATCAAAAGGGTTGTCAAGCACTGGAACAGGCTGCTCAGGGCTGTGGTAGAGTCACAATCCCTGGAGGGATTAACAGATCTGTAGATGTGGTGCTTTAGGAGATGGGTTAGTGGTGGGCTTGGCAGTGCTGGTTTAGCAGTTGGACTTGATAATCTTAAGGGTCTTTTTCCAACCTAAACAATTCTATTCTGATTTCTGCAAAGTCACTCATTAGTAAGCTGCTTCCATAACAAAAAAGCTTCACAAAGTGTCATAAATCCCTTACAAAACTGCAGTAACCATGCAGCTTTCACAGTGCACCTGGAATCAACTGCAGAGGTTTGTGAGACAGATTTAAGAACCTAAGGTCAGCAAAACCATTTCTTCTCAGACACAGTGGCATAAATGACATCCACTATTCAACTTCCTGGATACTACTGAAATTCTTTAAACAAAACAACTGCAGAACCTAAAGGCCTTGGTTTCAAGTTTACATTCAACTCCTAATTAAATCTCTTTCTCTGCTGCCTTCCCACCTCCAGTTCTGTACCCACCAAGAAGTGCACCTTTCCATAGGTGCAGTTTTCCATTTCTCATGTCAGGAAATTCAAGTCTCAGTATCACAATTTTGCTCTTTCACCAGGTTTAATGTTTTAACTAGCAATGCCCGACAACCCCCTTCTGCTGACACTCAGCTCTGCACAACCATCTTCCTGCTTTGTAGGAAAATAATGAAGCAGGAAAATCCAAATATTTATTCCATTTGGGAGCAGCGTAACAAAAGCAAGCACTAACAATTGTGCTGCTCTCTAACATCTCAGAACTCCCTCAGAATGAAATCTTGGGGATCCACGAAATGACTGTTTCCTCATCAGTTTCTTCTGCTTCACTTGACCTTGCTTGAAATTTTATCAGCCTGTTTTGTTGGTACTTCTAACAGGAATGAACATCAGCTATGCAGGTCGAAGTAGTTTACAACAGATGTTTGCCATACTATCTGCAACAGCCATGATAAACTGGCAAATACTTTGTGACATCAGTTTTGGGGGAGTGGAAGTGACTGTATTGATTTCTCTTCGAAGATTTACACAGTTATCCTCATAAAATAGATTGGTACTAGAGGTAACACATTCCTATAGCTACCCCTCAGTTTGTAGCTTAGTGTTGCTCCTCTGCACACCACCTTGTGGTTGGTGGCAGCTCCTCTTGAAAACTGCAACTCCTAATTATTAGAAGATATATTCTTAAGTATTCTTCAACAGAAACAAAGTTGTGTCCTAAAATGTCAAATTTGTTTATGAGACCACTAACTTCTGCATAGTACTGCAATCCTTCAAGCCACTGCTGAAGGGAGAGTGGAGAGACAGGACACAGGACTGAAGATTTAAATGAGATCTGAGGAAGAAGTTGTTCCCTGTGAGGGTGCTGAGGCCCTGGCACAGGTTGCCCAGAGAAGCTGTGGCTGCCCCATTCTTGGCAGTCTTCAAGGCCAGGTTGGACAGGGTTTGGGGCAACCTGGTCTAGTGGAAAGTGTCCCTGCCTGTGGCAAAAGGGTTGGAACTAGATGGTCTTTAAGGTCTCTTCCAACCCATTCTATGATTACGATATGACAGCTGAAGGACAGCACCCAAACCTCTGTGTTAATGTACACGTTTTGCCAGGGCAGAAGAAGTTGCAATCCAGAAGCCAAGTTCTATGGGACTCATCACACGCTCTAGGGGTTACGATAAACAGCTCAATTCCAGGACCTTAGAAACATTACTCACCTCATCTATGTTTCTGAGCCACTTGCTGATGTTTTCAAAGCTCTTGGCATTGGTGATGTCATATACTAGCATGATTCCCATGGCACCTCTGTAATAGGAGGTGGTGATGGTGTGAAATCGTTCCTGCCCCGCTGTGTCCCTGTGGAAAACAGACAAAAGTACATATTGGAAACACGCTATAAAGAAACCAGCATGGCATATGTGTTAGATTAAGTGTGCAGCAGCAGATTTAAGGAAGGCCCACTACTTCCCAGACTTACTTCAACACAGGAAGAATAAGGCAAGCTCCAGTAAGCCCAGCTCACGAGGGTACAGAAACTTGGGGTTTGAAGTTTCTCTTTTGGGTTTTACTTCAAAGGGGATTGTGGGGTTTTTTTTCACATCACATTTCAGTCTCATCTACAACAGAGACAAGAGACTCTGGACTGGGTTTTTACAGTTTCCAGCCATGGTAGACATTTGTCTATTTTAAACTTCAAGTTTCTATTGACAACTTGAAACTTGCACCAAAAAGGAGAAACTTTCATTGCCAAGCCTCATATCTCAGGGAAGTTTCTCCAAGATGTCGGAGTCCAAGTGCAAACCAGCAGCAGACAGGACAAAAATGGGAGCAAGAAATGCTCTACCAATACTTTGACAGGTCTGTGAGCTCCAGTAGTGGGAGTATCTGAACATTCCCAGAAACACCACTGTTCCAACAATTCTCTCCCATTACCGACCATTCTTTCCAAAGGGTTATAAAACTAGAAGCCACTTTAAACTCCATCTACAATGTTTAAATTAAATACCCAGACAGCTGACCAGTCTGATGAACCAGTGCACAAACCCAGCTGATGCTAGACTCAAGTTGTTGTAGACTGTTCAGTGGTGCCACTGCCAAAGGCAGCAGAGCCTGGAACTGCAGTGACCTGATAAAACCACCCAATCAACACCACCAGCATGCCCAGGACTATACCTTTCCATTTCAGCAGCTCCTCACCAGCTCTGAAGACAATCCTCAACATTTTCTGGAACACAGTTCTAACACTGTTTTCAGATCAGTTTTATAAAGCTTTAATTTGATCTCACAAATACATATTCCTGAAAGTTTAGATCAAAGCATATGAAAAATAAATCTCAGATATGTACCTCAGATTACTTCTGTAATCTTAGATAATGTACGTAACATTACTGATTTAAGTTACATACTGAAAATTGATCCTGCAAAATTAATGACAGCACATATTTTCCCATCTCATTCTGAGGTATTTAATGGAATGCATGAGATTTGGTTAAACAAAACTGCATGCCATTAAATTGAGAATAAGAATTTAACAGCATATTCTACAGTGTCTAGCAGAGGACATAAACCTAAAAGATTACACGTTTACAGACAGCTTTCAGTGACACTTCACACAAGAAGGATATGGACCTGCTGGAGTAACTGCAGAGTAGGCCACAAAGACGCTCCAAGGACTGAAGCACCTCTATCATGGAAACAGTCTGAGAGAAAAAGCATTAAAGCAGCTTCCAGTGCCTAAAGGGGCTGACAAGAAACCTGGAGAGGGGCTTTTGACATAGGCCTGTAGGGACAGGACAAGGAGGAATGGCTTTAACCTGACAGAAGGGAGACTGAGATGAGATTTCAGGCAGAAGTTGTTCCCTGTGAAGGTGGTGAGGCCCTAGAACAGGGTGCCCAGAGAAGCTGTGGCTGCCCCATCCCTGGCAGTGTTCAAGGCCAGGTTGGATGTGGCTTAGAGCAAGCTGGTCTAGTGCAAGGGGTCTCCACCTGTGGCAGGGGGTTGGAACTGGATGAGCTTTGCGGTCCCTTCCAACCCAAACAAATCTGTGATTTTATGATAGAAGCAACTCAGATGCCTATAGAAGGCTTAGGTGAAGATAAAATCAAGTGGATAGAAAACTCATGGGCAGAGAAAATAAGCCATGTGTGAGTAAGTTCTGTGAGATGTTTTGCAGCAGTCCGCCCTGAGTTTCATGATAGGCATGTTTTCCTCCATGGTTGAGATAAGGGAATAGTGAGTATGGTTACTGTATTTAAGCTAGGCAAGAAAAGATGAAGTTGCAAAGTATAAATTACATAGAGGACTGGATTATAACTCAGATTGCTTTTGACTGATTAATGTCACTGAAAAAAGTCCTAGGAAATTCAGCAGAGACAAAATGCAAAATTATAAAATTCAGTGTGTCATCAGTTAGTCAGATGCTGGAAAAATCATCTTCATCGTGAGGAAGGCGAGTGGGATGCACAAACAGTGTCTGAGTCTTGTAGAAAACATTCCTGTATGAGGCAGGTAAGACTTCAGCTGTGCAGTTTGGCTCAGACGTGGGCAGATTGGAGAGATTCCAGAGAGAGTAATATGTGAGGCTGTATATCATAGACCTTTGGCCAGTGAGTAAGGTCTAAAGAACTTGAGGTGGCTTGGGAAAATTCAGAGAAGGTGCAAGAGCTGTGTTTATGTTAAAAATAATTGTAGAAAAAAAGAAAAATTAACTCCTCTAGTTACCTGTGAAAAGTAAGACAAGGATTGATGGCCTTAAATTTGCACCAAGGGAAAGCCAAGTTTGACATCTAAAGAATCACAGAATGGAATGGGTGGAAACAGACCTTAAAGCTCATCTAGTCCAACCCCCTGCCACGGGCAGGGACACCTTTCACTAGACCAGGTTGCTCCAAGCTGCATCCAACCTGGCCTTGAACATTGCCAGGGATGGGGCAGCCACAGCTTCTCTGGGCAACCTGTGCCAGGGCCTCACCCTCACAGGGAACAACTTCTGCCTAAGAGCTCATCTAAATTTACCTTCTTCTAGTTTAAAGCCACTACATCAAGCGGAACAGTGTCAGAAAAGCCTTACTAAACCTATCAATAGGTATAGCATCTGTGATTTCTCCCGACAAGGCCAGCAGCTGTCATACTAAGAACTCAGATTGATTTTACACAACTTGGCATTGGCAACACCTAGTTGTTACTCATTTCTTGTCACATCTTATGCTGCTACTACTAACTCGCTTAGTTAACTCCTCCCATGTTTTTTCTGGCAACCGATGCTAAGCTAATGGATGAAAAGAAAGCTGGAAAGGGAAAAAACAAAGAACCTGGAATCTTGCCTTCCTCCCCCCCTTTTTTTAAGCACTATATTTGCCCTTTCCCCTTCTTTAATGTGTTCTCCATTCATTATTCAGAGATAACTCTTAATGGATGTGAGATTAGAGACCTGACTGAAGCAAACAGAGGAAATAAGTTATGGTTTTCAAACTGCCTATGACTGATGAATCCACCCTGAGCAAATGGCAGACAGAGACCGCATGTCATCTTCACTGCCCTAGCCCTCCATTTCTTTGTTCAAAGCCCCAGAATGTAAGAATATGCTCCAAAGCTATGGGTGGGCAGTAAATCCTTGACATAGACAAAAACATTTGCGGGTGCTAGTAGCTCTTCAAGCTCAAATAAATGCAGACAAGGAGTATTAAGATCACCAAAGAAAATGAAGCCCTTCTGCACAGGAGGGAACTGAGAGAAACTGAGCTGTTTGGCTACAAAATGAAGACAAGGAAGGTTGTCCTATGGGACTAGGAAAAGGAGAAGCCCAAAGAATGCAAAAAATCTATTTAAATTATTCTCATGCCAACATTAAAGTATGTATATGGTGTGTCATATAAGAGGTTCAACCAGCTGAGAATGGGCTTTATGGGACAGCTTTCCAGTTGACTTAGCAGAGACTAAAGAAACCTTAAAATGTACTGTGATTTGCTTATGGAAGATTTACTTGGATGCAACAAGAAGAGATTATATTTGATGATCTGTGAAGATCCTTCCAGTGCACACAGCTAGAAATAAAGCTCTTCAAGGTATTAAAGCAAATAATTCCAAAATAATCTTAAGAATTTTATTACTGTTTCTTCTTTTAGTGCAAAATATTGCATTGAAGAAACTGTACTGGTGACATCAGGCACACTTTACCGACTGGGTCAAAGATTTATTTCACAAAGGAACATCTGATAGATACAATTCCAGCTTTTCTGAAAAAATACACTGCCAGGGAAAAACACCCCAGCTATAATGAGTGAAGCATCAATTGTTTTATTGACATGCCAAAAGTCTTGTCCACCTTGAGCTTTGCACATGGTGAATAATCTCAAAAGCTCTCAGCAGCAAGACTTAGCTTTCAGACGTTCTGAGCATAATGCATAGAATCAAATGAAAATTTGGGTTGGAAGGACCTTAAAGCTCATCCAGTTCCAACCCCCATCCCACGGGCAGGGACTCTTTCCACCAGACCAGGTTGCTCCAAGCCCCTGGGTCCAACCTGGCCTTGAACACTGCCAGGGATGGGGCAGCCACAGCTTCTCTGGGCACCCT
>JBCJKH010021171.1:2457-30828 GCA_039877255.1 Loriculus beryllinus | reverse complement strand
GGAAGGTGTCTCTCTGGACCATGAAAATTAAGTTTTTCTGTTTCTCTGAAAGTACTGCTTAGCACAATTCAAACTTAAAATATGCAGAAGTATATAGGGGGAAAAGAGAAAAGAGTAATCCCTCAGAATAATTCATTTTTTACCCCTCAGACCAATGTTAAAATCTAAGAACAATGACAGTCTAAGGTTGTCTTCCCAGTACAAATTAAATGATCAGAACATGTTCTGAAGTGATACCAAAGAGATCAATCTTACTTTAATGTGGGTAACAGTTTGCCAAAAGCACTGTAGCTCCTCAGAGGGCCAAGATGACATAAAGGACAATGGATTAACACATTTAGAGTAACATGCTCCATATGACTCCTTAATACTCTCTTCTCTCTCCTCTTTACTTTTAAATGTCTCTTAGATGAAGAGAGCAAAAAAGGTTATTTGCTAGGGTTTCACATTTTCCCAGTGACTGTGAATTAGAAAGATAAGCCTTTTAAAACACTTGCTCCTTTTTGTTTTATGACAGTGAAAAGAAATAAGCAGAATCTGCCAGGAAACATCAAAACACCACTACATACATTGACCATGATGTAGATAATCATTCCTCTCTATTTAGGGCTACCAAGCAATCGGTTACAAACCAATGCAGAGATCAAGAAAGACAAAATTATGTGTATTTTGTGCATGAACTGGAAGCTGTTAAAGACCTTGATGGTTTTGCTTCACACTTTACATTTTTGTAACCACCACAGGTCACCCTCTCATACATAATTACATCAGCATGGTCAGTGAGCATGTAATGGCTAATAATATGAAAATCTGTTTACTGTTTCTAAGAGCTGTCTACTAGATTTCTTGCTTAGTTTATAAAAGGCTTTCAAGTTTTTATTCTGTACACTGTAACTGCAACAGAAGCAAAAGAAAATTAGTTGGAACAACTAGCAAACTGTATAATTTTAAAGAGGGCAATGGCTGCAAGCAGTAGGCATCAGCACGAACTGAATTATGATTAGAGCTACAGTGTTTTAACCAATTAAGGGATTTGTAATTCAAGCTCTAAAGAGATCAATGATCATAGCAGCCCAGACTGCACCCCTCCTTCCCTCACACCCTCCACCTTCCCCAAACTAAGACAACATGCAGATAAGCATTTATAATCGACCTGGATTAATCATAATAATCAGTAACATCTCAATCAGAATTAATTGTACTGTAACAAGCAGAAGTGAATTACCTCGTCTTCGCCCATAACTCCTCGCTGCATGCAAACAAAGGACAAATCGTAAAATGTCAAATAACTGCATCATGCCCACATATTAAAATACAAAGAACTATGTGGGTAAATGTTAAAATCTGCACTGGTACTTGCTACTGACAACTGTAGATGAGAATACATGGAAATGAAGTCTCACTTAAATACCATACTGTTTTACTACTATGCTAATGTTAGTACCGGCTAGAAGGAATATACTTTAGAATATTCCAATGTGTCTTCATACTTGATCTTAGTTTTACATTACATTAACTATGAATCCGTAAAGTTATAATAACTTTGTAATTCATCCTCACAAATACTATTTATATCTTACACAAGTGTGTAAATGACACACAGGGTAATGAAATTGTAAAAAGGAAAATATTACTTTAAAAAGCATGTAGCAAGCATTAAATTAATAATCACAGAAACATCCTGGTTCATGGAACAGTTTGTACAGTCCTTTACAGTGACAATACAAATGCTATAAGCCGTGACCTTCCTTTTTCATGAAAAGTCCTAGGAGAAAATTAACCGCAAGGTTTTGTTTGAAACAAAGAACTCCTTGTGGTAGCAAACAAAATCAGGGCACAAGTCAGAAGAAATACCACTGTATCAAAAACACTGCACAAAGGCAAAGCAACCATTTCTGACAGACTGCAAGCAAATCCAAGATTTTCCTAACTTTTAAGTTTTGCAAGATTCTTAAAGAGATCATGCTTATAGCTACAGTTCAGAAGACCATACTGATTGCTTCTCTGCCTGAAGGCTAGGAAACTATAAATAGGCAGATTACTAGTACAAAAACTATTAAGCTGTGTGTAATTTCTTATTACATTTCCACAAAGTAATTTCTATTCCTGTTTCACAGACTTTGTATCCAAGAAACATAACTTTAATCTTTACAGCTTTGTGGTTAACTATCGAAAGAGAAAATATTACTATAAACCATAATGTTATAGCAACATTTATGAACAAAGATCGCTGTGTCTTGGCATTACTGTTCTGATTTTACTAGGACTCCATAGATAAATCCCTCCTCAAAACTAACTGTGGTTCTGCGACATGGAAATACACACAGCATTGTACGTTCAGTGATTCATAAATGTCACCCACAGCTCTGTTCTCAGTTTTTAGAAGTTTTCAGCAAGTACACTGTTTTGTGTTATCTTGATCCCTTCTTACTAGTAATTCAGTGGATTGCTTACAGAGCTCTGAAAAATGTAACTTTTCCTCCCTTAAAACTGTTTTTTATTTACACAAGTCATCATATCCCTGTACAACTTGCATTGAATACACTTGCAGATTTGTCTTCTTTTGTTTATAGGAATTACTATTGATGAGAACAGTCTTTTGCTTTTTTTCAGATCCTCCAAATTTCTTCTAGCAAGACAAATCAGAAAAGCCCACTTTCTGAAAGAGACCTGGGTATCTAACCAAGTGGAAACATGTACATTCAAATTTCCCACATCAAAACACAACCCACAGAACATCGAGTGCTCTTCTCTGTGATACCTTCTCACATTAGTTGCACAGAAAGACTAACGTTGCGCTTCAGGCTTGTTTTCCTCAGAAGTCAAGCACTCACAAGACATGCAGTTCTAGGTTAGTGTTGCAGCACATACGAATCTTTTCCATCTCTTGTCTAAAGTGACTCCTAAATAGCATTAGCAGTAGCATCACTAAGCCCTCACCTAACCCCTGTATGCTTTTTTTCCTTCCACAAATAAACCTAGAGTAACCAGGGAAAATTCAAGTGCATTACACCCATAGCAATGACTGCAGTGCCATGTTCTTTCAAAGAGTAATATACAAATGCATCTTCTGGCACAAGCTATTTTTCTTCTGCCTACAAAACCAGCTCAGCTATTTTCTTACATTTTCATAGTTAAGACAAGCTGATATGCATAGAAGTATTTTGTTACAGAACACATGAACTGTTTTTCTTTGTGCATTTAAAAATAAACTATGGCATTTTTAAGAAGAAACACGAAAGGGTTATTAAAATCCTAACCCTCCCCCTCAATGCAATTCAACCTAAAAGTGTAGTTGCTGCAGTATTTCATATATAGAAATTATAGCAATGTACAAAAGTTATCTGTATTCTTTGCTTCAGCAAAATGAAGGAACTGGAGAAAACAGGAAAATATCTGTACTTGATATCATGCTTTTTACTCTACTTATATGACTAACCTGCTTCCCCAATATTTGTCTATCTTGTCCAATTAGACTGCAAATTAGCTTAGGCTTTTTCAGCAATTTAGTGCCTAGAAAAATGAGAATGAATAATGCCACTCTTTGACAATCTGTAGGCACTGCTGCAATAAACATGATCATTAATATCAAAATGAATGATTTTGCAAAACTCGTTATGTTTTCCTATTTATATCCAGACTTTTAAGACCACAGTGGTTATACTGTAGATAAGTTGTTTCAACAACAGTAAGTATAAAGTCTTACTGTTACTAAAAATAGGATGTTAAAGCAAACATATCCCATCTTCATAGAATTTAGTATTTTAACTTCCTTTCAAAGGCCAGATACTACTTCTGGAAACAGTTTCACTGAAAGAAAATGAACTGTAAGCAACGAGATGACTATTTCTGAAGATATGAATACAGAAATATTTCTCATTGAATCTCAGGTAACGTGCACGTTTTACACGTTTCAGAGTGCATATGTTTACAGAGCATATGTTCTGTATAAATACACATGTTCTATACATTTAATTATAGGTTTAGCTATACATGTGATTATTTAATGTACGTATCTCATAATTAGGGCATTTTTCAATAAATAATTGCAGGTGAGATAGCCCTTTATGAAAGGGCCAAACACTGTAGGCAAATAATTCATTTACAACGTCAAAAAAAGGAGAAAGAAAACTTCTTCCTTCCTGAACGTGTTTAAGAAATAAGTCATACAGTAATACTTTTGTATCTTAGTCAGTAAAGGTGGAACATCTTAATTAGCCCGGAAGTCTAAAAGTTTTCAAATGAGTGAGGAAGTACAAGAAATACAATTTTATTCTAGAAAATATAAATTAAGCAACACACAAAAAGTATAATGATGCCAAATAAAAATGAAGTCAAGTAACAGTGAAACCATCCTACACTGACATTCTCTTACAGTTAAGGCCTTCTGTTTGTATTAGTATGGAACCCTGAAGGCTTAAGTTCATAAAAAAAAAATCAATACCCCCTTTTCTGCAACTTAAATCTGCTCAGAGATAGAAATGAGACAGAAGTACATACACTTTTTGTGCGTGTATAACATCAAGCCAATATAACTGCACATTATGTGAGCAATGCTGTCACACAGATAGTAAATATGTAATTTCTATTTTATTCAGACATGTATTTCAAATATGTACATATTTAAATAACTAAACTGAGTTGACTGAGCTAAATTATAAATAGAATATTTTGTAAGAGGACGAACTGTTAGGCAAGCTTCTTGAACTTCGAGTGAACTATGAATTTTACGATAGAAAGTTAGATAAAATACTATTTGTCACCAACATTCCAGATTTAATAATCAAATGGTGACAGTGAAGTAATGAAGCCTTTTTCATTAATACTTATTTGTCATTTCAAGAAATCCATAAACAATTATGGAAATAATTTCCCAAGGGTATAGACGAAAGGAGGTAGGTACCTAACTCCCATTTATTCTATCGGATTTTGGTGCCTAAATTCTATTAAGATTTCTTTACAAATCACATCTTTATAGATTTCAAGGCTGAAAGAGATCGTTATCGCCTTTCAAGTTTGGCATGCCTAACAGACCACAGAAACTCATTTAGCAATTCCAGTATAAGAAGTTTAGTAACTTCTGTTTGAAATGTACCACTTTAGTTTTCAAAACACAGCCAGCTATAGCATCTTTGAGATGGAAAGTCTAACACTCCCTTGCTAAACTAATCAAATGGTGAATCATGATTTCAATAACCATCACAAAATTTCAATGCACTAATACTATAAAAGGAGAGGAACCCTATAATAGAGAAAAAGCAACCTATACCCCAACAAATTGGACTCTTGCATTATTACTTCCTACAGAAAGGTTCTCTCCAGGTCAACAAAGATGTACTGAGGTAAACCCATTCTGAAGTATCTTTTTTGACTTTTGAGAGATAAGAGTCATTAAAAATGCACTGCTTTTCTTTCACAGTTTGAGCTGAAACAGATGTATAATTATCAGCTATATAATTTACTAAAACACATAAATCAGCTTCTTTTGTCCATTGCATTAATTTAAATAATGAAAACTGTAAATACTAATATTAGGTACAGTTCAGTAAGTATACTTTAAATAAGCTGGAAAAAAACCTATCATTTAAGAAGAGGAAAAACTAGCTAAAAATAAATTTTATCTAGAAGTCTTTAGTCTTACAAGGGTTGAGGAATTCCAGCATGGCTCATGCCAAAACCTTACTGGGATCTAGAGACATCAGTCCACTAAAATTAAGCAAACTAAAATGCAGTGAGGGTCACGATCTAGTGTTAAGTCTTACTGCACACAAAGATGGGACCAGGATCATTAAATCACTGGTGATTTTCTTTTGTGAAGTTCTGGTGTTCCTGTTCCTCCTAGCAGCGACTACAACACTCACTGAGAAACCAAGGGACAAATGTGAGCCTCTGGACTACCAACTCTCCTCTTCCCTGCTCATCCCTCCAAGGCACCAATTACAGCAATACAGGGAAATGTTAGTTTGAATGCACTTAAGCAGAGAAGGAAACTGAAGTCTTCAACTTCAGCAGCAAGTGTTCAATGTTTGTTACTGTAATTCTCATTACTGTATATTTGGAAGAAACCCCTCAGTTCTTGCTAAGAAAGGGAGGTTGTGCTGAATCTAAACAGCTTCCAGAAGCTGTTCCCAGTGCTCCTGTTCTTGAGTTTCAGGGAGCTGCAGTTCAGACACTCCAGCTTGAGATACCTCTGAACAGCGTATGTGACTGGACTGGACTGCATTGATGGGTGTATCACCTCTCCAGGTATATGGTAGAGAACGTAGGTGTCTAAACCAAGGCTCTGAATCATAATGTACAGGGCACACCTCGAAATTAAGTGCTGCAGTACCTGTTTCAGACACTCAAATTGTTATTTTTATCTCATCTATTGAAGGTTGGAAATAATACTGCAGCTTTTAAAAAGGACAGCAGTCACATTAAGTGCTAACTTCCAAACTACAATAGAACCCACACCAACATTAGTAACAAGATATTCTGCAGTACATGTATTAGCTCAGTAGTAAGGTTTTCAGGATAGAATGGTGCCACTGAGATACATTTCTCCCCATGTCTGTGATAATAACAAACCTCTGTTTTCCTACCTATTCCATAGAGTAGCAATGGTTCCTACATGCTCTTTTAACACATAAATATATAAGAAGAAAAGCTCACCATTTTGAGTATTAAATGAATTAGAATTATGAATTTCATGCACTGGAAAATTTCAGATGCTTGTAAGATTGTTTAGCTTCTATTACCTTCCCAACTAACACTTTATTATAAATTGGCAGATAACAACAATTGCACATATACCACCTGAAGAAAACAGCTTGCAGAATAGGTCTTACAGTTGCAGCTAAATACAGAAAGTTAACGGTTGTAAAAATCAAGCATGTTGCTATTCATTGTACAGGAATGAGGATTATGGCTTGCATGGGCTAAACGCTAATTTTATTTCAATAGTTAAGTAGCAAGTTTCAAATTTCAAGATAACTCCATTATCTTAAAGAACTATTCAATACTAAAGGACCTCATTCTTGAAATGCCTGTTGTGCAGTATTTTCCTTTACTTGGTTTAAAGTTAAACCTGAATTTCTTTAAAGCTTTTCTGCTGCTATACAAGGGAAATTAGATAATTCGGTTTTATGCCCATTTGCACAAGTGTAAATGACTGTGCAGAAGGGTAAAACAATTTAAAAAAGCCCTGTAGAATCACAAACCTAAAATAACTATTCTGACTGTATTTTTTCAATAATTGGAAGTTTTCTAGCAATGTGTAGACCCATGAAGTCAATGACAAAAGTGTATTTGCTTCCTGTACAACAGCTTCCACATTTCCTAATCTAGAGAAGTTGTGGCATTATAGCTCTAATTTTTCCCAATGTAGAAAAAACATTTGTGTGCAACCCCCTGATTTATTATTGACTTAGATGGATTAACAAGTTCTGCTTCCTTCTTTAGCCTCGAACAAAGGCTAAAGTTCATGCCTTCATCGAGTAGCAGATGTTCATGAAGTTTGACCTACTGGGAGAGGAACATGAACATGAACTTCAGCATAATTCGGAGTTAGAAACATACTCGACAAAGCCAGCCCCAGAAAACCCAACAGAAATAAAATGTTCTTTTACATAAGTGTAAAAGAAATTATGTAGTTTCCCCCCTTTTTTTTTTTTTGCTACACAAGATAGAAAACCATGTGTTTCTGGCCTCCTTACAGCAGATCTTTGGAGAACATGTCACTGGTTTGCTTGCGAACAAAAAAGAATAGTGCAGCATTGCAAGCATTTCAGATTTCAAATAAGCTAGATATAATGAAAGGTTGTTGCAAGATTAGCTCTTGCCATTCAACTCTGAAAAATGGCAACAGTCCCATCGGTGTTGAAGACTAGAGACAAGTAATTCAATAACAGAATATAATAGTATGATTTTATACCAACATGTCAGATTTAAGCTAAGCTAGAGATAATTAGAAACTGTTATAAGATTAGCACTTACCATTTAACATGAGAAGATTGTCAGTCCCTGGATGTGGATAACTCAAGCGACCTTAAAAGAAAACAAAAGCCAAGGAGCAAAAAAACAAATGCAGAGGTTTTAGCTGTTATAATAAAAAAAAAAAAATGAAAAAAATGACTGCTTAGAATTTAAGTATAAACTGTATTTCCAGTTCGCCTAAGGGAAGTAAAGAGCTAATATTTAACTCCAAGCACATTAACCAACAATACCCTTGACCCAAGTTAAAGCTGACAAGAACAGACTTCTTAACCTTAATTCTCTGGTCATAAGATCTGCAGTGTGCTTTGGAATCAGCTCCAACAGGATAAAGCCACTTTTTGTTTCATGACACCCAGAAATACTGCTGACTGCTTTAGTCTTCTCTTTCACAGTGACTGTGAATAACTGTACTATGCATACTGCTTAACAGAGTGGCATTTCTACAGTTTACTGCCTCTCTACTGAATCAATTTAAGGAAAATTATATTAATAGGAATTAAGGCATTAACATTTTATTAACTAACTTTGAATGTATTTTGGTGTATTACATATAACCACTGTATGCAATATTTTTCAGTAAGTGGCAAAACTAGAGTACTGGTTTAGCTATAACATTTTCAACGTTTTATATCGAGTAGAAAGTACATGAAAACCTCATATCCTGATGTTACAATTTTTCAAGTACGGCATTTTACGAAATTGGTGGCATGTTATACCAGTAAACTACTAAAATAGTTAAACGAGTGGTTTAAAATGCACAGCTGAAGTGTCTGTTCACTACAAATTCCTTTTTATTAAAGGAAACATTTTCTGTTTACAGGAAGCTGCAAACATACCAGTAGTGCACACTGACCTAGAGAGACATTTACAATAGCTGCTGTGTTTGGAAGAAGTGTGCTTTAATGTGCAAAAAACCTACGTCTCCATCTATCTTGCTATTCAAACATCCTTGCTTGCTTATAATCCATAAGCATATATAAAAAAATACTGTAACTTAAACATTTAAATCTTTTGGAGGAAATGAGAATGTTTGTGAAGGCATAAGGAAGAATCCAGTCTGGAAGCAAACGGTGTTTAGAGCTCACACAGGTTTGAAGGCAAATATATATGCAGATGGCTTGAAAGATGTGAGTAAGTATTAGTATAACACTATCATACCCTAATAAGGCTCACTCTAGGAAAAAACACTGAGGAAAATAGGAAGGAAAAGAAAGAAAGAAAACCAAACCAGCAACCCATGTATTAAGGTTATCTAACAATTTCTATCATACACTGTTTTGGGTTTTTTTCCCCTACTATTAGTAAACCCATGTAGTTAGCTGCAAGACTGTCCATTTCTCAAAATAGCAGTTCTGTGTCCCAACGGACACCTCTGAGGTCAAATAAAAAAAAACCTTTTGTTGAAAATTTTTAATTAGTAGGGTTTAAGTTTTGCTCTTCCCCTTTAGCAAACCAAGATGATGACTGCTATCAAAAAATACTGAATTAATACACATTATGAACACTTATACTCAAAACTTTAAAATGACAAGATTAAGCTTATTTAGGATATTTTATTCAGCTTTATTATTTACAGGCATTGTGGCAAAACTATTTTTATGCAGCCACGTACTCTTCCCACACATTTCATTATTCTAAGAATGGATGGTATCATAACACTTGCAGATTAGGGAGGAACTATTTGCTTTGAAATCTGGAAGCACGGAGAAGGAGGTGAAGGACAAGGGCAGCCTCCTGGAAAAGGGCAGTTGAAGGCCACCTGGAAGGACTTGCTGTCTTTTGCAACTTCTACAGAATTTTTGAGCAGGAAGATACTAAACAAAAGTCTTCACAGGACTTCTGTCTTCTTGCTCCTTATCTTCAAGATGTCCAGTTGTAACATACAAGCCATTTTTTTTTGTCATGCTGAACATACACAGCTGAGAATTGGGCTTGTTCAGCCTCAAGAGGAGAAGGTTCAGGGGAGACCTTAAGAGCAGCTTCCAGTACCTACAGAGAGACTACCAGAAATCAGGAGAGGGACTTTTTTTACAAGGGTGTGTACTGATAGGATAAGGGGGAATGACTTTAGGCGGAAAGAGGGTAGATTTAGATTAGGTATTACCTAGAAGTTCTTCACTGTGAGGATGATGAGGCACTGTCACAGGTGGCCCAGAGAAGTCGTGGCTGCCCCATCCCTGGCAGCATTCAAGGCTGGGTTGGGTAGGGCTTTGCACAACCAGGTGGAAGGTGTCTCTGCCTCTGGCAGGGTTTTGGAACCAGATGATAACTAAGGTCACTTCCAACCCAAACCATTCTGTGATTCTAGGATACCTAATCCTTCTTAAACAAAGAATGTTCCATCTTTCTAACAATGCACACTGGTATAACATGAAAATAATTAAGAACAAGGCATCCTTAAATTGCAGTCTGGGAGCTGTCACTGGTTTGCTCAGCCTGGTGAGCAAACTCCTTAGTTCTTTAGTTTGTAAAGGTAATATTCATTTGCCTAACAGCAAGGATTGTACAAGATTATTTACTGTCGCCATGTTTCCATACAGTACTATAGAAACAGCACTTGCAACTGAGTTTTCCAAATAAGAATGCTGCATTTATCTAGAACAACAGAAATTGTGAGAAATTATCTCATCTTGAACCTCCTCGCGTCTGTGGTGACAATCCTTCTCCCTGTCTGTATACATTTATCTCTTCTTATTCAGCAGGGGAGACAAAAGGTACTTTTTCTTTTTTTTCCCCTTGGAATTACTACAGAACAAGAGGTCAGATTTAAGGCCTAACAGGAGAGAGAAGCCCACCAGGGTCAACACCAGGAGAGGAAAAATGGTTTTGAAGATAGTAAATGCTGGGTTTACAACTCTGGCTTGCATTCTTGTGCCCCCCCCTTCCCCCATAGCTTCACAAATAAGCTGCATCTGAAATAGGTGCCATATGACTAAAGCTGGAATAACGAAGCACTCATTAAGTGGTGGGGAGAGAGCGCACTAAGGGAGCTGGCCCCACTACTTCAGCCTAAACCTATGAAGCACACAAAGAAACCCAATCTTGCCATGTTACAGAGATGAATTTGCTAGCTCAGATAATGAATGATTTGATGGTTAGAAAGGCAAATGAGTAAGCATCCAGCGCATGTACAGCTCTGCTGATACTTATTTACATGGTTATTTCAATGAAATCATACTTAGTAATACTGCATTCTGGTGAACTTAAATACTTGTGTTTATTACCTTGTCTAGCACTTTGACTTAAAACCTTAAAAATTCAGTATTTGCTTATTTATTCAAAATACAATCACTGCTGCTTGATACATTAATTTAGGCTCTAAACCCTCAGGTTAATCTGTTGAAGCAAAATCCAGTATTTCAAAGGTGCCCATCTGAATTTAAGGGTATGTATGAATTCAGAACACTCCATATATGGAACTGGGTGCAAAATCAGTCCTTATAGAGCACAATTACTTTTTTAATAGATTATTCTAGTTAAATAGACATACAGTATCAAACCTAATTTAAAATATCAGCATATAAAATACAGAAGAGGGAAGCACTGTAACAGTTTACTTTGCTTCTATCACATATTCCTTTCTAGTCAGCTATTTTAAGTGCATACTGTTTGATGCTTAAAAAGTACCATTTTAAGAACTGCCCTCATCACAAGTCCTGTCTAATCCCATCCTGCTTCAATGTCAGTAATCTAGAATCGTATAAACCATTCAATAGATGATCTAGCAATTACAGTGGCCTCTGCCTGCTTGAAAAAAAGAAATTTTAATAATATACAGAGATGCTTTACTGGTTTAAAATCAACTACAAATTAGTTAGGGAATATCTCATATTTAAATAACAGTTTGCATTTCTTAGGAATGGAATAAACCCAAGTACTTCACCGACTGCCTACAGAACTTAGCTCTACAGCATCCCAAATTAGTAACATGCTGCTAACTGGAACAAACACAATGCCTGATATTACTATACTGTAGCATAAAGTATCATATTACAGAAATTTTCTCTGTGCAAACCTGATCTTGCAACTTCACCACATTACTGCTAATTAATAATTTTCATTCATGGCTAGATTCAAATAATACTGCTAAGAAGAAGCAGGGATGTTTGACTTCTCATGCAACCGGGGTTCTATCAAATTTAGCCCCCTTTTCCATATCCAAACCATGAGCAAAGAGTAACAAGCTTAGTTTTAGCTACACTTTCGTAATGTTATGTTACTAATACGGGCAATGATGGTTCTGAGCATGATGATGAAGTTATGCACACTCACTTTTCACTCTCCCTTTTTTCAAGAGGTGCCCTGACAGAAGAAAACAAGCTTCCAGGTTAAGTTTTTCCCCAACAGACCAGTGAATGGCTGAAGATCGCAGCAGTTTCAGAAAGCTCAGTTTTCAAATCAGCGTAGTTAAGACAACAGCACAAACCCATGTTTGGATAACACCTAGTTACAGAAGGCCTGGATACCACACTTTCAAATGCTTGTGTAAGAATTATGTAAGTCATAATCTGGGCAAATGTCTCTGACAGTTATCTATGTAGGCAAATCAGTACCAGTCTGTAATATACTCTTTTACCATTAAAAGTTTCTATGACAGAAAGAGGAAACAATGTGTATGTACAATTTTAAATCCTTTTATATAACTAAGAGTGAAGTTTTTTCTTCCAAACGTTGTTGTTCAGCCTCAGAAACTCTTTTGAGTGCAATCCGAATTACTCTAGGAAGCAACTTTAAACCCTACAGCTTGATAACATAAATTACAGATTAAATTTCTTTGAAACACAAGTATGCAAAGAAACAGTGTTCTCTACTGTGTTGCTGAGTCACCAATGCTTCTTTTTACTTCACTAAGCATGTGCCAGCAAGTTGCTTTTACAAGAAAAATGTCTAACAGCCAAAAAGTTCAACCACACCAACTTAAAGAGAAAAGAAACCCAAGAAAAAGCAAGACAGACTTCCACCAGCATCCAGTTATTTTCTCCCACAGATAAGACAAGTGTTTTACTTTATTACAGGCAATATATGTCTGTTTATCTTTCCTAAAAGAACTGTTTTGCCCCTCACACAAAATCAGAAAAAAAACCAATTCATCAGGAACTTAGCATTTCTTCTTTTCACTCCTGCTAATTATAGCTATGCCTATCACAAGTTTCGTAGTATCTTATATGTAGCTTGCAGAGCTGTAAGAGTTGATCAGAAATTAGCTGTAAATTTAGTGCACTATCAATATTCCTGCCTTAAAAAAGACAAGCCCTGAAATTACACTGAAATAACCCATAGTCTTTACCAGAAAGATATTTAAAACAGCCGATGATAAATTCCATTAAATCACCTGCTCATTTCCAATACATGTTCCATGCAAAGTGTACCTATTTCTTCCCTCTCCCCTGCCCCACCCCAATCTGTTTTAACCCAAATGTATTGGCTTTCCTGTTTGAAGTGTCTAAGAATCCAAGTTTTGTATAGCTTGACATCAAGCAGCACTGGTATTTGGGGGAGGAAGAGGAAAACAAAAAAAATCCAAGTACAGAAAAGGTATGTCTGGAAAAGAGTTGTCCTGGTAATTCCCACGTTTTTCAGGCTATCAATACTGCAATTCCCTCAAAATAGTTTCAAAGGCTATCAGAAGAATAAAAAAGGTATTTAAGAACAACGATGTAAAAATGAATTAATTTATTTGAAGTTTTATTAATTTTAACTTCAGTTTATATTCCACTGATTGAATGGGAAAATCTTAAACATGACTTGATGTCTTGTTATGAAATGTTCTTCAAGAAAGCTGCATGGGAAAGATTAGTTTTAATATGGTCAATATTTCTACTGCAATGACTAGTGAAGCCAAGCAGCTATACCCTATTAACCAACCTTGAAAAAGTGTCTTACTGAAAGCTAAAAATTACTTCTTTCTTTTGATCATGTGTGTAGTAATGACTAAATTTGTCTAAGGGAAGCCAAAACTATGCATCTGTAAACAATTTTTTGGCAGGCATAAACTTTACTTTCAGTGAATTATATTTGAAATGAAGTTTTTTTCAAGTTCATGAAAGCAAAAGTGGTAAAAATTACTTCCTTCTAAAATGGACCTTGACATGCAAAACTTAGAGCTGTGAGCTAGTACACATGGTGTCTGTTCTGCACTGTGCAAAATCCGAGACAAGATGCTTAGTCATACTCCAGATATTGTAAGCAGCTAAATCTGAAACACATGCTTAAAATTCCAGGAACTTTCATTTTCCTGCTGTGGTCAGATATAAAGATGCATTGTTTTAGTATGTTTAGACTTACTTTAAAAACTTGTCGGAAAATTTTTTTTCTAGTTACAAAATATTCTGTAATTACAACAAGGTATGTTATATATTAATGCAAACAGCAAATAAATAACAATAAGATTCTTAATCCTACGCAATCTGGTAGCAAATATGATGGGCTCTTAAGTAAATGTCAGGTTTTCTGTGGTGAAAAGAAAAGCCACAGAGACTGAAATAACAAAATCAGTGTCTCATGGTTTGCAGAAAAAAACCAGTTGAAGTTGCTAGGAAATTAGAGAAATGCTAACTAATGGTGACTAAACAGAAGAGGGATAGAGAGGAACTGCAAGCCTGTGCTAGGATGTGTCTTCCCATTTTCAGTCAGTCAGGAACATTTCTCATATCTCACTGTTAATAATGTAGCTGTCTCAGATGAAATAATAACTTTCAAAGAGGAAAAAAAAGCTTCATCAACCAATTTAAATAAGAGCACACAATTACTCTATTTAAATTCACTTGGCGTGTGCATTGTTCTCTGGCACTCGAACAAAAAAAAATGGATTTCCTTTGAATTCATCACTATCTATGGCTTCCATCTGGTTTAGTTCAAACATAAAACTGAGCAGAATTTTCACTGCAAGAATATGATTGGGAAACTGTTGAACAAACTCACAAATCTCCTAATTGCAGACTGAAACCATACATTCATGTCCCTAAAAAGCACAGAGTAGCTATGGAAACTTTACTGAGGTTTTTTTAGAAGTGTCTATGTATGAACCCAATTCACTGGAAACTCTTAAAGTTTTGTCTTGTCATATTCTCACTGAAAAAATATTATTGGAAATACAGTTTTCATCTATTGTATCATAATGAAATATGAATAGATGAATAAAAATGGGTGTTATCTTTCAGTGCCTCCGAAGACTCTTCTGAGTTGTAAAGCCAATTGAAAACAAAAAGACGGCAGGAAGAACAGAGCAAAAACTTCCATTTGTCATGTCAGCATGCACAGAGAGAAGTGAAGAAATGGACTGTTTTTCAGGAATGTGATAGGTGACGATAGTGTACTGCAATACAAGATCTGCAATCTCTAATTTTATGCTTAAAAGTAGCTTTACCTTTAAAAACCTTCCTGATTTGGGTTCATATAACAGAAGAAATACTAGCCACCACCTGAATGTGGCAAATGGAAGCAACAATCTAACCTTGTCTTTGATGGGATATGCATGCTTTTAGTCCACAGCAGTTACCACTGGGCTAACTTCACAGGTTTCAAGCCCTCTGTGGTACTTCTTAATGCAAATGTAAACATGCAAAATAGACAGAAACTGAATTTAATAATGGATAAAAATGATAAAATTAAAACTGGAATTAACTCTCTGTAGGCAGTAAAAATCAAGAGATCAGATTTATGAACATCTAAGAAAACTTAATTTTAGCTTCCTCTCGAAAGAGGAGGAAAATTAACTGGCTTAAACACTACCCACTCACTGCTTCTTTGTAGAGATTTTCAGCTTGGAGAAAACAAACCTCGAAGTTTTGGCTTTACATTGTAAATCTGACAGCACTATTACATGCAATCTGAATAATACAGGTCCTCCAACTGAGTACAGATCTTAAGAGACTTTTGCAAAGCATCTTTCAAATCAGGAGAACACAGGCACTCACGTGCTAATGTAACATATATTAAGTCTAGAAGCCTCCAGAAAGAGAATGGATGGGAGTAGATAACAATAAAAAAGAATTTTTAACATTTCTTTTTTAATTTTTTGAAATTGCTTCAATACTAAGACTTAATTTCTGCAAACCAAGCCTGAAGTTTTGGATAATTTTCAAGTTAGACAGCATTAGTCTAATTAGAACACTGCAAATGAAGTAACATTTCATCAGGCTATATAAAATGGTTTGGGCTCCCTGTCCCAAATTTCAACGGTAGATGCCACCTGAGAATAAGTATGGAAAAACAGGATTCAAGAGTGAGTTAATGGGTGAATAGATGAGTTAAAACTGAAGCCCATAGATAATAGCTACAGAGCCTAGAGGGTGTGAGGAACCAGCATTCTAAAGCCAAGTGTATTTCTGGACTACTTGAGACCAACAGAAACTATTATCTTTCAGGAACTATGAAAAAATATTTGAAAGGACAAAAGCTAAATTTATCAGTGGATTTAATTTTCTTCTCAGCTTCCAATGGAAAGAAAGGGAAAATTAAACAGCTAAAACTGGTACTGGTTTGATTCCCCACTCACCATCTTTTGGCTAGCACTAACAGAACATGTCACCACAAATTGAGGTAGAATTGCCTACAGCAGACAAGTAGATTTCAAATAAAACTATGAATTTCTTGAGGGAAAGGAGGGAAGGATGGTGGGGAGAGGGAGAAAAACCTATGAAGACACTAAAGCTTAAGTTTAAAACAAACTGTAAACCAATGTTTTCCATAAAATGCAGCTCGAGAATGACCTTTCATATGAGTTGAGAAAAATAATTCATATGCTATTTTAATACAAACCTAGAATCTAAATTAGCAACCAGTATTAATTCAAATACTCAGAATGGATGACCCTTTTTTTTTCTTTATTTAGCATAATAACATACCTTTAAGTGGATCATGCTCTGCTCTCATTATGTCAATAAGGGAGTTTTCCAAAGAGTGCATATTCAGACTGTCATACATTCTATTTCGATCCTAAAAGAGAACAAAATCCTTAGTACTGGAATACAAATTGTGTACTTTTTAACAGGCAACTTGATAGGAAGACAAAGGTGCTTTCTAAAGGCTGCATGCTCAGACACAGTAGAGATGTACAATCATAAAAAAGCTTTAAGAGACTGAATTTATTACACCAAGACCTGATTTTATTAACAGTAAGTTTAATAGTATCTAAATATAAAACTAGAGATGTACTGTGAAGAACTCTTCTGTGCGCTTTTATAGCCTGCGATTGCCTGTTTGCTTCAGAAGAACTGCTTGACTCAGTGATCTACAGTTGAGTTAAGCGTTAGGCTGTTTAATGAAGGAGACTAAAGTCTGTAAGAGCTCGATTTCATTTCATGCAGGAGTTAAGCTGTGAGTAAGGTGGTGACCACAGGACAAGGACAGTCAGCTCATCTGAAAGAAAGCATTTTGCTGGTGCTTGGCTAAGTACCTCACATGGGCCCTCTGCCCTCTGCTGAGACTGCGCTTCTTCCTGGCTTTTGAGTGATTAATCTGCAACTCTTTGCATACAAAGACTTGAGTTATAAATGGTCAGCACTAAATAGTTAATGGTTGGAAAAATTAAAAGCTAAATTATGAAAGGATTGCTAACAGATTGTCAGCCTTATACAGCACATTTTTTTGCACACGAAGATTAAGAAGTTACCATAATTTCTTACAAATATTTTCACTGCAGGTAACGAAAGTTAATGTAATAAATCATAAATGTTTTCACTGGTTTTATGCTCAACTAAGAAATTTTCTAATACACCCAAGTTACAGAGACAGAATAAAAATTACTTCTAACTTCTTTGGTCTTCCTGGGATACCATCAGAGACTGAAAATAGTTTGCATAAAACCTCAACCTCTTCTACTTGCAAGGCTTCTGGCTTAACTGTACTGCACTTAAAGGAATCCTGTAATCAATCATGCTTTCATTTTACTGTTGTCTTCTCTCTGGTTGCGCTCATTGCAGTAATTAAACAGAGTAGGATGAAATGCATCACACACATCCCAAGACCATTAAAATACACCAAAGATACAGCCATCCATTTGGTACATATATGATGGGGACAGAAGGTGTCTGACCCACAGGCACCGTGGCTTTCCATGACAGTTAGGCAGAACATAGATTAATTCCAAGCTAAGCTCCTCAGCAAGCAGGTATTCGTGCTTTGGGAGTGAAAAAGCAAGCTTTGAAACAGAGGTTTTCTATGAGTCAGAAACTGACTTCTAAACAGCTTCGAAAAACAAGCCATGAAGAAACTTGGATTTTACTTTCATCTTAAAAAGTTTCATCAACTTGATACAACACTGAGATGAAGAGAGAGAAGCCTTTTTTTCCATCTCTCTCCTTCAATCAACCATGAAGAGTACTGGCTTCCTGTTAGGTAAGCAATCTATTATGCTCATTCAATCAGCTCCTTTATTTTCTTTTTGGAAGCCCTTAGAGATAATTTTAATGATAGATTAAAAAAAACCCTAAGTTTCTGCTGCCTCCTGCCATGTCCCAGATCAAATGCCAAACACTTTGCAAGGTAATCTTCAACTGGGTTTGGGCGCCAGCAAGTCACCAGAATTATTTTAGTTCAGGGCAACCTTATTTTAGAACTGGTTAGCTTTCATTCCATTCTCTAGCTGTCCTGAGAAGCATCAGAATGAAACTGAAGTGACTAATCTGCTTCCATGCCCTTGCAGGTTTGTTTCTCAATAGCACAATGAAAAGAACCTGCTTACCATAACAAATTTGCTTTCTATAGAAGGTGGGAGCAGTGACAAAGCTGGATCTGTTCCCTACCATCTCCTAGCATTCAGAAGATTTCATCAGGATTTTTAATGAAGTCTTAAATTCAGCTGAAGACAGTAAGAGGTAGGTAGTCAGTACTCATGCAAAAACCAATGCTAAATAAACATCTTTTCCACACTTTGCTACCCGTGTAACTGACAGGGGAAAAGAACTAGTACCGGTAAAAAATGGACTAAACCAGATGTGTGATACATTACCTTTGTTACAAGCTTACTAAAGATTTTCTCATTTATGTTTTGATCATTGCCATTTATTTACGTATACCTTGAGATAACACATGACTACCTGGCAAACATCTATTCCTGTAGACTTCACCTCACTCTGGGGAGCAAAAGCCTGTAAGAAAGGGCACCATCATGGCCAATTCCTAAAACTGGCCCACTTGGTCATGGATTGTACAGAGAAATGGAAAAGTAAAACATATATAACATGTGTTTTTGATTAATTTTAAAACTGCTCCACTGGGTGACATGGTGCAATGACTGCAACTTCAGCGTTGCATCACTCTGTTTTGCAAGCTTCATGTATCCAAAGTGAAAGGTCTTGTGCTGCTGGAAGCAGGAGAAATCAACTTTTCCCACCATCTTTAGACTTCAGAAAGTTCATCTCTACAAAGCTAAAAATAGGTTTGTTTCTGTGAATTGTATTACTTTATTTCTGGCAGTGGAAACACTCAATAAGCATGCACTGCACAATATAAATATGTTGTAAATACAACGAAGTAAAGCAGGACTTAAACATGTGAATTGTATTCTGCTCTCTCACCACCCACATCCCAGTATCTACTTGTGAGTTTGGGTAATACCTAGCTAATCAGTGCATCAAACTTTTAACACTTATTCCAATTCACTGATAAACTACATACTACAAAGCAATAATAACAAAATTAACTCACAAAAGGAGTTAAGTCATTCTTTGGGTACAAGGTTGATTTTAAACTTTTGTGCAACTGGGCCTTATAATGCTAAAAAACTGCTCTGTGCTCCCCAAATATGCAAATTATATTTTTAAAGAGCACAGTTATCTATGCCATTATGAAGCTTTGATTTCAAAGCAGAACTTACAAGTATTTCAATATTGTAGGTCACATCAGCAAGATTTTCTACAATTTTTGTTGAAAAGAAGCCTGCAATGGTTTCATAGGGACAGTTTACTACAGCATACTCTACTCAACCAGAAAACTTCCATTGTGATTTTGGCTGATCATCAAGACAAGCACTAAAAATATTATCACTGAACTTGACTGTTTTACACAGCTTTCCATGCACACGGAAATTAGTCCCTAATTCTTGGGACTACCTTTAGTTCCAATATTTCAACATGGCTGAAAAGCAGTTAGCTGCTAAAACAACCCAAAACTACTTTTGAAACAACATGGAAATAGTCCCAAGAATTACAACTATTTCTGTATTGCTTTAAAAGTCATTCCAGGCTGTTTTAGGAGATAACTGTTAATCAATTGTGTTGAAATAATGAAACTAAAGATAATCAGCAGTACAAAGGCATTGCTACAAAAGCATGTATGTTAATAAAAGTTTTGCATCATCCTGACTCCAAAAGCTCCTTTTGTCAACACTGAATTCCTGTAAAATATTTTGCATCTCCCTCACCTCTGTGGCTCATTAGTCCTATGCTAAGCAGCAAGCGAACTCCTGCTGTGTCAGAAGGTCCATATCTCAGTGGAATGTCACAACATAATGCTAGGGTTTTTTTATCTCCAGAGCCAAGAGTTAAACTCTCCCAAGCACTATAAATTCTCATGCTAGCTTTTTATTCTTTTTAAATGTATAAACATTTGAATACTGCTTGACCTACCTTTCCAATACCAGAAACACAAATACATTTTTACACAGCAGAAATAGACCACGGTTTTGGTATAATTAACTAAAGATGCAGAGATATATGGCTAAGTGACAAACTGTCAGCTCAACTTGAAAGTTGAGACTATGTTAAAAAGTTTACAGAAAAGTGGTAATTGCTTCTGAAATTTTACAAATTTACACAATATAGAAGCATGGAGTATCCTACCCATAGAATATAGTTAGTGCTAGAAGGACTTTTTGACAATGTCATGCAAAAATCCATCTTCAGATTGCATACTTCAGAAGTTCTCCCCTCATAGATCTACACATACATGTGGAATGAATGGGAAGAAGACAGCTTTCTCTGATGATCAAGTTTCAACACTGAATTGTTGGACAAATAATTGTTCTTGGCACAATCTATTTAGGACTTCTAAAAATATCCATGCAGTTTATGCAAAGATTATCCTGTTTGAGCATTTGCATAAACTCAGTGCAGTCACATCTCAAAGTGTGTATATTGTCACACATAAAGCAAATATAAGGACAGAAACTATTCAACAGAGTAAAATTTTACTAATCTTTAATAAAAAAAAAAAATGTTCATAGTTAAGAAACTAAACAACTTTGAATTTTGGCCACTTACTCCAAACCACTCAGCTGTAGGACTACTTGTAGTAGAAAAATTCTAATGCAGGTATTAAATTCAGTAAATACGAGTACCTTTGAAACATGCACCTTTACATGTCTCTTTGTATTCTAAAGAATCCAATGGGGGCTGGAAACAGAGCCATAAAGCTTCCAGTCATTGTCCAGTATGGTCTTAGCTGGTTGCAAAAAAGACTCAGTAGTTTTGACCTCCTGAATTAACTGATTTTTTAAAAAATTCAATTAAATAAACTTTTAAGAAATCACTTCCTAAACTGAAAATGTTAATAGGTTCCCTTTTTGCACCTTAAAACGACCCCTGAATAAAAATGTGTTCTAAGACTAGAAAGTGACAGCTGATTTAATAATAAACTATTCAGAGTACTTCAATATAGTACTCACTGTTAATGTTAGCAGTAATAACTTAACAATTAAGTACATCGTATTCTAAAATACCCTCTTTGCTAAGATCTAAACTTCAAGTCATTCTCATTTTAGTGAGAACATACTATAATCATAAGCCCCTTGTTGAAACCATAACTAATGTAAATGAGAAACTTAATATGAAAACCCATGACTACTACAATTTTAGTTCTATAAAAAAAAAGCAAGGAAGAAGGCTTAAAGTAGGCACATGAAATTGCTTGGTTACTTTCCATGGTATCATTAGTGGTAAAGATGAACTATAATATCTGGTAGACATCTGTGAATGGTCAACCTGACAAAAGTGTTTTGAAGTTAAAATGACACAATGAGCGATGTAAGTCAGCTAAATTGAGCCTAAAATGCACCAAGAACAGGTCCTGTGGCAAAGACACACCTACTTCCCAACTATATAAACATTTAAAAATGAACAAAAAAACCCCCAACCGCATGTACTGTATCCATACTGGAGTGCTTAAGCTCAAGAATATGCATTCATAAGCTGGAAACAAGCCAGACACATTATAGAGACGATTAAAGGCTTGGCAAGATTGACTTACAAGGAGAATCTGGAAGATTTGTGTATTAATAGCTTCAACAAAATAACTAATGGAACAATTAGACATTTGAAGGGGAAGCTCTTATTCAAGTTTTGGGTTCCTCACTCCTCACCCCCTGAAATATCTATAGTCTTGAGTACTTAAATGCAAATACATCAGACCATACGGCATTTCAATTTAGGAGAACAACTATGCTTTGGCAGACAGTACGAGGTAAAACACTTTACTAAGTATACACATCACTGCTATACTTTCATGGCTGCTAAATATTATGTTGAATTTTCCTAACTCTGTTTTTGACTTGCATTAATAGAATGAGCTGTATAGCTGCAGGAAATTTTAACAGTAGGAGAGAATTCTTAGTTCATATAAAGTCATAAACACACTTGTATGGTAAGCCCCACAAACTTTCTGCTAACTAAACCCTTTGAATTGCTCATCTCTGTGGCTCCCAATACTATTTTATTCAAGTCCTGATCCTGAAGTTCAAAGTATGACAGCACTCCATTTCCTCCAGTTAGAGATATCCCCAGTATAGTGCTCAGAGACAAATACCTGGCTTTGTATGTTATTTAATCAGCCCCCAGTAATCAATCTACTGCATTAGAAATCCTGAAGACACTGTTCTGTTGCAGATTTTGCCTTAGTAAAAACAAACTGGTCAAGCCTGGCTTATGAATCAGCATTTGGACAATTACATTAGTCTGAAGACTAAGAGAATGCGGCAGCTGGACACTTGCAATGCCTTCAAGTTTAAGATCAGCTGCCAAACATTCCACACTTCTGAAGAAACAGGCCACACACATAAGACATAATAGGGCATTAAGAACCCAAATCTAGCAACTTTCTGTTCATTTAATATTGACTGATATGCGTAGCATCAATATTAGCCATTTAAACTGTTAAGGTACATTTACTAAACTGTACTAAAACTGTCATATTCAGAATCTAAAATCCTCTGAACAGATTTTGACAGCAGTTTAAATATCTAAAACTATCACCTGTTGTTAAAACTCATTTTGTTTTGCAAGTGTTTTTTTCTTTGAAAACTTTAGAACATTTGAAAAATAAATAGAAAAAACTAATTTGCATTTTTGAGAGATGGTACCTTACCATACAAATCCCCACCTGGACAGCTGTATTAAACAGAGAACAATAAAGCTCAGCTTTTAGGACCAAGAACACTGCATGCACTGTTTGAACAGGAAGGACAAATCAAGGTGAAAAACACCCAGAAGTGAAGTGCATTTCCTCAACTTCAGAGACACTGAAACTAAACTCATAGCCGTGTTTTCACCAGAATAAAAATAGTTAAACACTGAAGTGTATTATTAAACTGTTACAATAGGTGTTAATAATCTTATTTGCAAGAGATTAAGAAATATTAAGCTTGCAATCAAAATAAGGTAGCAGACATTGCCATTTTTAAAGTAAAAAGATCTAGAAATGGTTAATTACTTTCCTCATCCAAGGAATGTAAATGAAATACATGAATTCACGCTGATTTCTGCTCTTGCATTTTGGCTATGAAAATGCTTGTGGGTTTTTATTTTGTGGGGTGGAAACAGTATGTGTGGTGTCAGAAATATATTTGTAGCTCTTGCACCCTTTTTTTTTTTAATTTTAGATCAGAGAATAAGAGTATGCATATTGTCTGCCTTCTTGACATGCAACGTAAGTGCCTAAACAGGAATCCCAGGGGCTATAATAAGGTCAGTGGTGGCAGGTATGTTCTTCTAGAGAATTAGATTATCTAAATAAGGAGCCTAGATTCTAAGGAGAGAGAAATAGGTTTCTCAATTAAACGCTTAAGTTAGATGGTGTGAATACCTGGCAAGATTTCTAATTGTTTTTTAATGATTCTGGTGCAAGGCAACAACCCATTTCCTATGTGAAGTACCTATAACGGTGCAATCAGCGTACACCTCATTTTGGCTATGAAAGAACTTTTCTTCATGTAGCTTGTGCTATGTTAAAAACCTAAGGGAAAGCAAAAAGCTTCTTACAGTGAGTCGCAAAAGACAAACTTGGCTATTGGCTTAATTTCCTCACATTTCAATCAGTGTTCCCATGATGTTTGACTACTTTCACTTAAAAACAAAACAAGAACTTCTCCAGAAAATTCCCCTGAGATATTGCTGTAGCTAATGTGGCAACTGTGAATTTAACTTCATGTGGGATATACTTCACTTTTAACTATGAAGTACAGAAAATCTGGTTTCACCCCTTTAAGCAATACACATAATTACTTACTCAGCTACCAGTAATAACATTCATTGTCACTGGGTATATTAGTTTAACACCAAGAAACATTACTTTCATCAGAATTTACGCCAGTTCTATACTGGGGACCATCCATCAATGCAAATGCCAAAGAATAAAAAAGCTTCACAGAAAGGAGAAACAATGAATTTGAATATGATTCCTCTTGTGGCTTATCTTGTTTGCATCAGCTACATGTTTTAAAGAAAGTGGATGAGCATCTGATACTACTGAATGCTTTCTGGACTAAGCAAAAATTAAGACAGGATTTTAATGTTCTGCTACCATGTTTTTAATAATCTACAGAAAGTTAGTTAGTGAGGACACTGGCTTTTCTAACCATATTTCATTTGCTAAGCTTGAGCTAGCTAAAGTTTAGAGGAGAGGTGCTTTGTCTCCTGACATACCAAATGACTACTACAGTTAAAATAAGGATGCATAATCACGTGGGAAAGTATTCTCCAATACTGTGAAAGACGCAGCATGTATTCAACATGCCTGCTAAGATGCGTTCGCTCTGTGAAAGCTTGGAAGAAATAGGTGACTTCTACATACACAAACGCTTTTGTGTGAGACTTTCCAAATGGCATAAGATTTAATTATTACTATTTTTTACTATCTTCTGAAATTGCTACTGTATCTTTAAGACTCCTCAATCTAAATACCTCAGCCTTTTATGGAAGGAGACAAGCACAGTACAAATTAGCAAGATGGGCGTTTGACAGCATCGCAATTGCCAGCACAAGTCCTGATGAAAATAAGCACAAGTGCTTTGAGCTCTATTTAACTTTTTCATTATGACATGCAAAATGTAAGTCATCATAAGGAATTAACTATATAACAATAGTATAATCACTGAAAAATAAGAACAATATTTCAGTGCAGCAAAGTGATCAAAGGAAACATCAAGCATTTCTAGAATAGCAGTACATAACACTGCACCTTTTCAAAGAAGATTGGTTTTACTCTGTTCTGCAGCTATGACTTCATACATGTAAAGGAGATTTAAGCACCGATAGCTCTATAGCAAAAATATAGCCAAACAGGTCTGTCTAATCAGTGGTGCTGGTGCTCACAGGCAAAACAAACAAGTATGTGCGCCCACCTTCTCACTTTGACACTATCTCTTCACAGAACTAAAAACCTCCAATCCTCAAACAGAAACACTGATGTAATTTATCATAATATGCAAGATTTTTTCCTATCCTACTATCTATAAATGATTTCTAGTTTGCATGCACAAGGCTTTTGTTTAGACATTGAGCTCATCTATATTAGATGACCACTGTAGAAGCTTCTGAAAGTTTAAAGCAATAGTCATACTGACTTGTAAGGCATACTGAATGAGTAAATACATTCACAACTTGTGCTTAGTTGCGTATGAATACCAATATAGCACTGCAGTTTCAACATAAATGGCATTAGTATTTCTAACCCTGTTCAAGAGACATTTCAGTGTTGCAATTATTCTTGAAGCCCTCCACCACAGATCATTACCTATCTGTAATCTGTTTTCCTTAACAGATCAGGTTTAACATATAAAGAATGGCACCTTTTCCCCACCTTCCTTCCATCCACATAAAAAGTATTCAACTAGGATGGCCCAGCTAGCAAGGCTACTTAATGGAACAGATCTTCACAGTACAGGCAAATACCCTTGTAAGTTTTTTCAGGTCCAGTGCATATACCTGGTGCAGAATTTAGGTATGTCTGAAAGTCACCATTAGCCTTCATAATACTTTAAGTATCAGAGCTCACCTGGACAGAGTGAGGACATGGCCTCTTACGCCAAAAAGAAGTCCACTAGCAAAGTGGTAATAAAAACAGGAACTCTGTTGAGAAATCTTGTCCCCGGGAACACCCTTTTACCACTATTACAGCTACATGAGGATTAGCTTGCTAAATGATGCAAATAGAGCTGTTTTAACTCAAATATAGTGACAATTACAACAAATGAAATTCCAGGTGACTGTATGAAAACTAACAAAAACCCCAACTATATTAGCCTTTCATGGAGAGAAAGAAACAGTCTCTTTATTTTCTCTGCATTATATTTTTTTTACTTTTGCTGGAATACAGTAGTTCACTGTGAGAGAAAAAACAAAACTAAAAATTGTTCAAATAGCAACTGAGATTGAGATCCAAAATACTAAAGGTTTCCACTAACAAGAAATGTTACGACTAAATGAATTTAGGAAGGAATGGTAAAAATAACATTTTACTAAGAGATATCTGAGGCTGGAGCTAGTGTACTTGCTTCAAATCACATGAGATGTCACTGACAAAATTCAAGAGGTGAACCCTTTAGTTCAAGACATGCTCTTCCTGTTTGACACTTCTAAACCATAGGGCTTACAGCCAAAACATAACAGAAAAGTTGCTAAAATAGAATAAAAATCTCACTAATATGCAAATGTTAGCCTAAAACACCAGTAAAATATGAATGTGACAAAAACTCGGAGCCACCTACAAAAGTAAGAAAACTTATGTACAAGCACAAGTGAACAAAAAGTCCAAGTTTTAAATGGATAAGAATACAAGTGTTACCATAGAGAGAAAACACTTGCTTTATTAAACATATTTTGTTACATCTATTGCACGTCAAGCAGCTCCAGTTTCTGTCTTTCTTGACAGTCAACATTCTTAATTAACTGTGAGAATCACGTATTGCTGAATACTCTGAAAACACTGGGGTTAGTGGAAATTTAGGACTAAAAATAATACAGAAATACACATTTTTCAAGCTAGCTATCAGGGCTACAACTATTGTTTAATTCTCCTTTAAAATGAACAAAGACTATGAGCACTTACATACCAACCTTACCTGCAAAGGAAGGAGAGTATTACTGTTGTTGTCAGTTCGGAAAACATTATCTTCAATCCACGATTTTGGTGTCAGTGATGGAGTGGAGCGAGTAAATTTAGGAGGAGCTATGACATTACCAGAAAAGGGCTTCTTCAAAGGAGAGATCTGGTTCATAGTTCCCGGAATTCCCATGTTTCCAGTTCTACGATGGTCTCTGCCATGCATTCCTCCCCAGGATATATTTCCTGTGCTCCAGCCACTGCTCTGATTGCTCCAGGGTGACTGCTTCAGAAGAGGCTAAAAACAAAGATCAATTCGTATTATTTGAAAATACTTAAAATGTCACTTTACTTGACAAAAAAACCAAAACAAACCAACAACCAAAACCCAAAACAAACCCAAAACAGCCAACCACCAAATAGCCAATGCACAGAAATTTCTATAAACCACTCTTTCTTATAACATGTCAATTAATTACTGATGCAAGGAAGAAAACAACGTTATAAAGAATTTTTTATTTCCACTCCTCCATACACCCACCCCAAAAAACACCACAGTGCTTGTTCAATCCATTTAGACTGTCATAACTGGTAGCATTCTTTAAAGCTACGCAGTAGAACAATTCCAGGGTGAAAAACCGTGTTACAAAACACCAGGAGACCATTTTCTTATACATCACATGGTATTACATGGTATTAAATAGTGAAATTTCTGCAAAAATAACACAAGAATTTAAAAGAGGACAATTAAAAGAATTCTTAAAATAGTAATTATTATTCTACTACTAGCAGTGAGTAGCAGCACTTCACTACAGCGAGTAGAAATCTAAAAATTAGAATTCAGATGGCAGGTTGATATAACCCCCCCAGTGTTTTGAGTATCGCCTCAGTATTACCATATAAGATCAAAAAGAGCACTGATTATTGTACAGAGAAACTGTTCAAAGGAGCTATCTTAACATTTCCACATGAAAACACGTTATTCTGAACCTGCTGCTCATGTATTTCTGGAGTAATGAATGGGACTATCTGTGGAATTTTGCAAGGTTTGGGGTGATTCCACACCCCACACCCCCCCCCCCCCCCATAGTAATCAGAATAGTTAAAGAGTTGGAAAGGACGTTAAGATCACCTAGCCCC